>JBBPBX010084698.1:0-15249 GCA_038048925.1 Garcialebias charrua
ATATGTCCCGCTAAAACATTTTAGAAACCAACCATCTATGAACTTGCATAAGAACTCACCTACACAGCCACATTCACACATCACTTCCTGTTAAGTGCTTCAACATCAAAAGAAAAAAAAAAGAACATTAAACAGGTATTTTCCTGACACACCCTTCAAAAACTATAAGGGATTTAAACAGTCTGTATGATGGAGAAACTGACAAAAAATCAGGTAGCTGTGTATGTGCATTATTGCCAGCCAAATCACTGGGGCAATTTGAGTTTCAGTGTCTGTACTTTTGGTGACAGCTTGGCTGAGTCCAGGTTCATCAGGATTTTCTGGTACACCTCGAATGTACGGGTCAGGCTTTTCGGATAGCTCAAGTTGAGTGCATAGATCAGTCCATAAAGCATCACGCACGCATGGCTGACACTCTGTAGGTTATGGAGGACTTCCACACCTTCCAGCACAACTCCAACATCAGCAAAGTGTCCATTACCTGGACCATCAGGACCACGACCCTCTGCTCGGACAGTGTAGATGCCCATGGTCTTCTCCGCAATGTCTGCCTCAGCCTCTCTGGATTCAATGTCCTGGAATATAAAGAGAACAGAATGATTGGTTATGTGATCCTAACCTTGACCACTAAAATCTAAGCAGCTCATCCTTAGGCCAAGTGAATGTTCATTTGAAGAAATTTCTTTAAAGCACTGCATATGTGTTATGTAGCATGTATGTATGTAGCATGTAGTATGTATGTATTATGTATGTGTGTAGTATGTATGTAATATGTATGTATGCGTGTAGTATGTATGTAATATGTATGTATGCGTGTAGTATATATGTAATATGTATGTATGCGTGTAGTATATATGTAATATGTATGTATGCGTGTAGTATATATGTAATATGTATGTATGCGTGTAGTATATATGTAATATGTATGTATGCGTGTAGTATATATGTAATATGTATGTATGCATGTAGTATATATGTATGTATGTAGTATATATGCAATATGTATGTAGTATATATGTATGTATGTAGTATATATGTAATATGTATGTATGTAGTATATATGTAATATGTATGTATGTGTAGTATATATGTAATATGTATGTATGCGTGTAGTATATATGTAATATGTATGTATGCGTGTAGTATATATGTAATATGTATGTATGCGTGTAGTATATATGTAATATGTATGTATGCGTGTAGTATATATGTAATATGTATGTAGTATATATGTATGTATGTATGTAGTATATATGTATGTATGTAGTATATATGTAATATGTATGTATGTAGTATATATGTATGTATGTAGTATATATGTATGTATGTAGTATATATGTAATATGTATGTATGTAGTATATATGTAATATGTATGTATGTAGTATATATATATGTATGTATGTAGTATATATGTAATATGTATGTATGTAGTATATATGTAATATGTATGTATGTAGTATATATGTAATATGTATGTATGTAGTATATATGTAATATGTATGTATGTATGTATGTATGTCTTCTTCTTCTTCTTCTTTCGGCTTTTCCCTTTTCAGGGGTCGCCACAGCGAGTCATCCTCCTCCACCTCACTCTGTCCTCTGCATCCTCTGTCCTCACTCCAACTACCTCCATGTCCTCTCTAACTGCATCCATATATCTCCTCTTTGGTCTCCCTCTTTGTCTTTTTCCTGGCAGCTGCATTTCTAACATCCTTCTACCAATATACCCACTGTCCCTCCTCTGGACATGTCCAAACCATCTCAGTCTGGCCTCCCTAACTTTATCTCCCAGTTGTTTAACATGTGCTGTACCTCTGATGATCTCATTCCTGATCTTATCCATCCTTGTCACTCCTAAGGAGAACCTCAGCATCTTCATTTCTGCCACTTCCAGTTCTTTCTCCTGTCTTTTTGTCAATGCCACTGTCTCCAGACCATACAACATAGCTGGTCTCACCACTGTCTTGTAAACTTTTCCTTTGACCTTTGCTGACACCTTTTTGTCACAAATCACTCCTGAAACTTTTCTCCATCCACTCCATCCTGCCTGGACTCTCTTTTTCACCTCTTTACCACATTCCCCATTTTCCTGTACAGTGGACCCCAAGTACTTGAAGTCCTGCACCTTTGTGACCTCTGCTCCTTGTAGCCTCACTGTTCCACTGGCCTCCCTCTCATTCACACACATGTACTCTGTCTTACTACGACTGACTTTCATTCCTCTTCTTTCAAGAGCATACCTCCACCTCTCCAAGTTCTCTTCCACTTGTTCCCTGTTCTCACCACAGATCACAATGTCATCTGCAAACATCATAGTCCATGGGGATTCCTGCCTGACCTCATCTGTTAGTCGGTCCATCACCAGAGCAAACAAGAAGGGGCTCAGAGCCGATCCTTGATGCAATCCCACCTCCACCTTGAAGGTATCTGTCACACCCACAGCACATCTCACCACTGTCCTGCTGTCCTCATACATGTCCTGTACCAATCTAACATACTTTTCTGCCACTCCAGATTTCCTCATGCAATACCACACCTCTTCTCTTGGTACCCTGTCATATGCTTTTTCTAAATCCACAAACACACAATGGAGTTCTTTCTGACCCTCTCTGTACTTCTCTATCAACATCCTCAAAGCAAAGATGGCATCTGTGGTGCTCTTTCTTGGCATGAAACCATACTGCTGCTCACAGATAGTCACATCTTGTCTAAGTCTTGCTTCCACAACTCTCTCCCAGATCTTCATTGTGTGGCTCATCAACTTAATTCCCCTGTAGTTGCTACAACTCTGTACATCACCCTTATTCTTAAAAATGGGAACCAGCACACTTCTTCTCCATTCCTCAGGCATTTTCTCACCCTCAAATATTCCATTAAATATTTGAGTCAAAAACCTCACTGCCATCTCTCCGAGACATTTCCAAACCTCCACTGGTATGTCATCAGGTCCTACTGCCTTCCCCTTCTTCATTCTTTTCAGAGCTTTCCGGACTTCACCCTCACTAATCTTTCCCACTTCCTGGTCCACAGTTTCTATTACCTCCACTCTTCTTTCTCTTTCATTCTCTTCATTCATTAGCTCCTCAAAGTAATCCTTCCATCTTCCCATCACACACTCCTCACTTGTTAGAACATTCCCATTCCCATCTTTAATAAGCCTAACCTGCTGCACATCCTTTCCAGCCTGATCCCTCTGTCTTGCCAATCGGTACAAGTCCTTCTCGCCCTCTTTAGTGTCCAGTCTCCCATATAACTCATTGTACGCCCTCTGCTTTGCCTTAGCTACTTCCCTCTTTGCTCTATGTCCCATCTCCTTATATTCCTGTCTCCTCTCTTCAGTCCTCTCACTGTCATATTTCTTCTTGGCTAATCTCTTTCTTTGAATGGCGTCCTGCACTTCACTATTCCACCACCAGGTTTCCTTATCATCCATTCTCTGTCCAGATGACACACCAAGTACCTTCCTACCTGTCTCTCTAATTACTGTTGCTGTAGTAGCCCAGTCACTTGGAAGCTCTTTCTTACCACCCAGAGCCTTTAACAGCTCGTCTCTGAATTTCTCACAACATTCTTCCTTCTTTAGCTTCCACCATTTGGTCTTCTTCTCTGATTTTACTATTTTTCTCTTCTTCGCAACAACAGTCATTCTACACACAACCATCCGATGCTGTCTGGCCACACTCTCCCCTGCCACAACCTTACAGTCTCCAATCTCCTTCAGGTTTCCTCTTCTACACAGAATGTAGTCGATCTGCGTACTCCTTCCTCCACTCTTATAGGTCACTCTATGTTCCTCCCTCTTTTGGAAATAGGTATTGACTATAGCCATTTCCATTCTCTTGGCAAAATCCACCACCATCTGTCCTTCCTGGTTTCTTTCCTTGACACCAAACCTACCCATCACTTCCTCATCCCCTCTGTTTCCTTCACCAACATGTCCATTCAGGTCTGCTCCAATCACCACTCTTTCCTCCCTGGGAATACTCTCTATCACTTCATCCAAATCTTTCCAAAATTTATCTTTCTCCTCCCCATCACATCCAACCTGTGGAGCATAACCACTTACTATGTTTAGCATCAGACCTTCTACTTCTACCTTTAGACACATCACCCTATCTGACACTCTCTTCACCTCTACTACATTCTTTGCCAACTCCTCCTTCAGGACCACCCCTACTCCATTTCTCTTTCTATCCACACCATGGTAAAACAGTTTAAACCCTGCTCCAATACTGCGAGCCTTGCTGCCCTTCCACTTGGTCTCTTGGACACATAAAACATCTACCTTTCTTCTCTGCATCATGTCAGCCAGCTCTCTACCTTTGCCTGTCATTGTCCCCACATTTAGAGTTGCAACCCTCAGTCCTACATTCTTCACTTTCCTCCTCTCCCTCTGTCTCCTGACACGTTTTCCTCCTCGGCGTCTTCGACTAACAGTAGTACAATTTCCGCCGGCACCCTGTTTGTCATGTATGTAGTATATATGTAATATGTATGTATGTATGTATGTAGCATATATGTAATATGTATGTATGTAGCATATATGTAATATGTATGTATGTATGTATGTATGTAGTATATGTATGTATATGTATGTATGTATGTATGTATGTATGTATGTATTCTGTATGTATGTATGTATGTATGTATGTATGTATGTATGTATTCTGTATGTATGTATTATGTATGTTTGTATGTATGCATGTATGTTGTATGTATGTATGATGTATGTATTATGTATTTATGTATTCTGTATGTATGTAGTATGAATGTATGTATATAGTATGTGTGTAGTATGTATATATTCTGTATGTATGTAGTATGAATGTATTCTGTATGTATGTAGTATGAATGTATGTAGTACGTATGTAGCATGCATGTATGTATGTAGCATGCACAACACCAACATCAGCAAAACGTCCATTACCTGGACCATCAGGACCACGACCCTCTGCTCGGACAGTGTAGATGCCCATAGTCTTCTCCGCAATGTCTGCCTCAGCCTCTCTGGATTCAATGTCCTGGAATATAAAGAGAGCAGAATGATTGGTTATGTGATCCTAACCTTGACCACTAAAATCTAAGCAGCTCATCCTTAGGCCAAGTGAATGTTCATTTGAAGAAATTTCTTTAAAGCACTGTATATATGTGTTATGTATGTAACATGTATGTATGTATTCTGTATGTATGTAGTATGAATGTATGTAGTACGTATGTATGTAGCATGCATGCATGTATGTAGCATGCACAACACCAACATCAGCAAAGCGTCCATTACCTGGACCATCAGGACCACGACCCTCTGCTCGGACAGTGTAGATGCCCATGGTCTTCTCCGCAATGTCTGCCTCAGCCTCTCTGGATTCAAGGTCCTGGAATATAAAGAGAACAGAATGATTGGCTATGTGATCCTAACCTTGACCACTAAAATCTAAGCAGCTCATCCTTAGGCCAAGTGAATGTTCATTTGAAGAAATTTCTTTAAAGCACTGTATATATGTGTTATGTATGTAACATGTATGTATGTATTCTGTATGTATGTAGTATGAATGTATGTAGTACGTATGTATGTAGCATGCATGTATGTATGTAGCATGCACAACACCAACATCAGCAAAGCGTCCATTACCTGGACCATCAGGACCACGACCCTCTGCTCGGACAGTGTAGATGCCCATGGTCTTCTCCGCAATGTCTGCCTCAGCCTCTCTGGATTCAAGGTCCTGGAATATAAAGAGAACAGAATGATTGGCTATGTGATCCTAACCTTGACCACTAAAATCTAAGCAGCTCATCCTTAGGCCAAGTGAATGTTCATTTGAAGAAATTTCTTTAAAGCACTGTATATATGTGTTATGTATGTAACATGTATGTATGTATTCTGTATGTATGTAGTATGAATGTATGTAGTACGTATGTATGTAGCATGCATGTATGTATGTAGCATGCACAACACCAACATCAGCAAAGCGTCCATTACCTGGACCATCAGGACCACGACCCTCTGCTCGGACAGTGTAGATGCCCATGGTCTTCTCCGCAATGTCTGCCTCAGCCTCTCTGGATTCAAGGTCCTGGAATATAAAGAGAACAGAATGATTGGCTATGTGATCCTAACCTTGACCACTAAAATCTAATCTAAAATCTAAGACTTCCTCACCCTCTCCCTGCGAGATTGTTCTTCCTAGAAAACAAAACCGAGCTGTGATGGTCCACACAGACAAATGGTTTTATGGCATAACTTCACAAACAGGAATTCTTACCCGAATGATGTCCTCCTTCTCTGTCTCCTGAACCTGGTAGAGAATCTTTGACAGCTCCTGATCCGACTCCATTTTCCCTATGATACGTTCATTGTATGCTTCACTCTGAGTGCTCGCCAGCATGGTACAATACTGAACTATGTGTGTGTGTGTGAAAAGACACAAACAATTTCAAAATAAAAACAATATGGCAGAACGTTGCGGCAAACTTTCATCCAGCCAGACTTGACTTACTCATGCGACGGTGTTGACGGAGGATTTTAATGAAATCGAATGTGTTGACGCCCAACAACAGCTGATTCTCACATTCTCTGTCATCACTGGCAGTCTGTAAAACAGGAGAAAAAGGGTGTCCAAAAGATCTGTGTGTGTGTGGGCACAAGTCAACTATCAACAAATGTCGACAGACAAACCTTGAGGATTTCTAAGACTTCATCAGCTTTCTTTTGAGAGACAATGGCATCGTCATAGAATAATAAGAATAAGAATGAATTTAATTTATAACGCACTTTTCATTAACAAAAATCTCAAAGTGTTAGAAACGACTGAACTGACGCTGGAGCCAAAAGGCATCGATGTCTCGAGGATGTAAATCTTTTTTCTTCACAGTCATCACATCACCTGTTCCACCAAACTACATAAACAGGAATTAATTAACAATAAAAAAAATTCTGAATAAAAAGGCTGAAGTACTGACTAATGACAAGAACACTACACTTACATTGGCTGTGTAGTGGTCACACATGCTTCCTCTCCTTCACCGTCTTCATCTGAGTGTTCATCTCGTACTTCTCCAAACTGGTCTTCATCTCCTTCCTGCAAACCAGAAAAATGATTACTTTTATAATTTATTTGGAGCACAAACATCTGTATGTTCCAAAGCTTTTGGGGACAAAATTTGCAATACCTTTTATCACTGAAATTCAAAGTCAGGTGAATCTTATTTTCGACGAGGGTCAGTTCGTTGTGCAGAAAGCTGTTAGAACAAAAAGGAATTTAACATCATGAAAAAAAAAACTTTACCTTAAAAAAAATCTTATCTGACTTTATAGCACAAGGGTTCCAAGAACTTAATAATAATAATAATTTGTCACATTTGTCATCTGTGTATGTTTCCCATACTTGACAGACGAAATTGGTCTTCTGCCTTTAACCCAACCACCACCAGGTGGTGCAGCGAGCAGCGTAGTCGCGCTCGGGGAGCTGGAGAATTAGATGTGCACTCATAGACACCCCAAGGTGTGTAGTGGCCGGGGCCGGGGCGCGAACCCGCGTCCTTCACGTTCCTTAATAAATTCACGCAATGGTCAAATCTTCTGGATTTAAATTGTTTCACTTTGACGTCTTCCAAATCATCGCGTGCACTGTGTGCTCAGCATATTAAAGATGTTACTTTAAATAAAAATCTGTGATTTTGTTGTCCTGTGACATGTTCAAATCTGTTCTGCCATCTTTGTTTTGATTTTTGTGAAAACAAAGTCAAAAGATGCTTCTTGTTTGTTATTTTAAACGTTTTATTTAAAATAAACTGGAGTGCACAGAATAACTTTAAAATATGTTGTTTTACATTAAATGCAGACTAGGTTTCATCATCTATTCTGTGTAAATGTTCTGCTTGTTTTTATCACAAAGTGACTGTAATTACTCTTCGTGGCCGCTATAGAGGCGCTGTTGACGCCCGCTAGCTTAGCCTTTAGCTTAACCGTTAGCTTGCGAGTAGCATCTAACAAAATCGGATTAAAAGCAACTTACGCAAAGAGTTTTAGCCTGTATGTGATACTCACTAGAACCGCGTTCTTTTAAGAGACATACTCAATGTTATTAAACCTGTTGAGACAGGTTCTGTGATTTTTAAACGTTAAAGAAAAATCTCCGTTTGTCTTGTGGTTATGTGTTATGCACTGCGCAAATAAATTATAAATAAATCGAATTTTAGCTCAAAATTCGAATACAGCTCATAGTTTGTAAATGACCACGAAGTAATTACGTTCAAGTTTAAAGAAATTCGGCCGTGTGGTTTATGACCTACAGTACTGTATATTGCTAACAGACACTGAGCTAACAGTGAAGTGGCTAGTTCATAGCTCTGGTTCATAGGCCCTGAGCAGGAGGCTGGACTGCGACAGACAGTCCGACCAGAGAAGGCTGCCGTCGGACACATGAGCTGCGACTCACTCGTGTATCTCCTAGCTGCTAAGAAGCAACTGGGGGAAAGAAACCCAGCGTACCCCCACCTTTCTTTTACCTGCGAATCTTTACTTCCACGGCACGCGATTGTCTCGAACGAAAATTTAAAATTATATTGTAGCTAGCCGCTAGCTAAGACTTATATTAGTTGGCTAGCTCTACCGTTAGCTAACACGAGCTGAGTCAATATCCAAATCGCCTGTTATAAAACATTTTGATACCAACCAACTTCATGCATTATGATTAAAAAAACATACTTACTGGTATCTGTTAAGAAGATATTTCCCAAGAGAAGCAAGCAAACGCGCTCAAAAATGAGGCTCTGCGCATGTGCGATGTGTGTGTGTTCTGAGCATGCGCGTTGTGTGAGGTTCTGCGCATGCGCATGACAATTTCACCCATTTAAATTCACATAACTTCTATGTAAACCAGTCACACAAATTTATATAATATAATCTTGATTGTTTTATATCTTTTTATATCTTTGATTATTTAAACAATGTTAGTAAGTAATACTAATTACATTCAATAAAGTAGATAATTTATTAAATGATGTATATAATCTTTCATTTTAATGCATAAATATAAAAAAATGAGTTTTTAAATAAAATCAAGTAGATTTAAATGTATAAAACTTACTTATGCCATGAATCATTTCTGTGAGTGTAGTTCATATAGACATCATCCTGTTTTTAAACTCACTCCTGTGAATTTATACACTGCATGTATAAAAATAATAACTTTACCCACACGTTGGAGGAGTTACTTCCGCTTCCCTCGCGCTCTGTCGCGCTGCAGAGTTTGTTTTTGTTTTTTTACAGAGTTCGCTGTTGTCTCCTCCCCCTGTCTATCCTGAGGTTGTGATTGGCCAAATGACGCGCTCCACCAAAGATGTTTTATTGTCGTGAAGATGCATTACTCTTTCTTGAAATCCAGTCGGGGGAAATGCATTCTACTGTAATCTGCCACGGGTCTTTCAAGTGGAGAAGATGAAAAATAAGTTCCGGAACGCACCTTACGCTTAAAAAAAGTCCCGGTACTCTCAGGGTTAAATTTTAGAAGTGGCGGAACTGGGTACCGGTGAGTTCCGGCCCACTTAAAGCACTGTGGCTGACTCATCTCACCCGAGGGAGAGATAGACCCCACCCACCAGAACCTGATGACGTTGCTAACGTCACACTGGTTTCTAAAAGTTTTGAGCGTTCCAAACAAATTAACTCTGAAATATTGAGCCCTCTTCAATTAAAGTGGCATAAATCTCAACTGAGCTCAAAACTTTATAGTTCGGTCAACTCCTTAACGACATTTGACTGTTGTGAACTTATTAGTTATGAGCTAGTACAACTGTTTGGTAATACAGTGTTGGTGTTTATGTTTTGCCTAGGATCTGTCTATTGGAAGGGTTTCCCCTCTCCCTAACTGATCTCCAACATCAGGATGGGCTCCACTTGTTAGTCGTGCCCTATATATAAAAGGAAGAAAGGTTTTCTATTAAGGACCTGGGAGGTTACCCTGTGCTTGGCCTAGGTTTTCTACCTCCACATTTGTCACCCAATTTCTTGTGATGTGGTGGGTCCATTGCTCTTCTTGTTCCTCAGGATGCTCCAGAGGGAAAAGGAGATGATGAGTACTTGCACTGATGGAGCACGCTTAGGCTGTCTCTCGTTGGTGTTGTACATATACAGTATATGCCCAGTGGAAACATCATGTTGATGTTCTTTACATTCAGCATTTTTTCCTCTTAGTATGTGCTTTCTACATTCCCTGTAGAAAGCAGCTAGGAGCTACTTGTCTTTTTAGGACGGATGTTCTCACATGCACTTTGCTGAGCATTTCAAGGGTGTGAATGGATTATGTTCCCATAGCAAGTATGTTGCACCGAGAGACCAGACTGAAAGGGAACTGAAAGTTATGCACCATAACTCATGTTCCCTGAAGGAAGGGAACGAGGTGCAACATATCTGGCCCTTTCAATGCTGAAAGCTCGGTGAAGTGCAAGCTTGGAGAAAGATGGATGGGCGTCAGCTGCTTAAATACCCAGAGGGCGGGGCCTCTGGCGCATCGCTGACGCCACTGCCGTAAAGGCGTGAATGTATTCCTTCAGGTAATCGTGCGGGGGTGCAATTCCCATAGCAATGTTGCACCTCGTTCCCTTCCTTCAGGGAACAGGAGTTATGGTGCATAACTTTCAGTTCTTCTGCTTTCTTCAGCTAATTTAGACTCATTCTTCCATTTCAGCTACATTTCAGCATGCTTTTTAAAACTAATTTCAGCTGTTTTTCAGCTAGTTCTTCTGCAATAAGCATCCACACTGCATTTTCACAGGATATTAAATTTCTCTAGTCAGGGTTACTTTTTCTCTTGACTTTCTTTACAGCCCTTAAACAGTTGGAATGTACTATATAAAAGAAAGTCTGTGTGTTTCTACTTTTTCTTCAACTGTTCTAGTTCTTGTGATTTCCAAAGCGCTGGGAGCAAATACAGATGTGCATTACAACAGCATCGGGCACAACGTGAGCATCAGTCCCTCTTAATTTCCTCAGCAGATATTGCTTCCTTCCTTTATTATTACGAGCGCCTGAGGGTGGCGCCAAATGAATAAACAGTGGCCGAGCACGCTCCCATGTTCGGCCATTCTCCTACATGCATTGCATATCAACAAGTAAAGCTGTCAGCGCGTGCAACCTGTTACATCAAAACCATGTGGCTGCAGGAGCGCTGCTGGTTTTGTTGCAATTAAAGGGTGGGACTGGAGCAAAAGATGAACAGGTAGGATGGAGCAGATACTGCATGATGTGCTCCATAAGGTTACCCCCCCCCCCCCTTCTGTCTTAGGTGACCCAGTTTGATGTGATATTCTTAAACTGTAGGAATCACACCATTTTCCCCCCGGTTAGGCAATAATGTGATGTTGAGTGTGAAGTTGCTGCGGCGGATGGGAGCCCCACCTCCTCCCACGCTCGGATGAGTATGGAGAGAGCGAGAGGAGGGGGATGAGGAGGAGAGGAAGCGGGGGAAAGCAACTAACCTAGCCACAGCATCTCACCACTTGCTCTCTGGAAAACGCTTCAGATGAGCTCCTTGTGCAGCCGCTCGGGTTTACGCAGCAGAGATGCAGCCTGTGCGTCCTGAGTGCGCGCGAGCCTGAGCTGCTCCCATCCGTCTGGAGAAACTTGGACTTAAACAGGGGACTATTTTTTTGGGGCAAGGATCAGTTTCCCCCCCACACACACACGTTTTGTTTTTCGCTTTGAGGATGGAAAATATGGCCCACAGCGGGGGGCACCATCACTGCGGAGTGAGGATCTTCTCTGTCCAGCTGTGTTTGTAAGAAAACGGAGTGATCCACAGAAAAGTGTGATTCAACTTCCCGCTGACAGAGAGAGGGAGGGAGGGAGCTGTCTGATCTGCAGCATCCAACAAAACCAAGGCAGGGGCCACACTCTGAATTTTAGTGAGGAAAGTTCTCCGGGGGTCTTTGTTTGGTGATTCCGCTTCACACCTGCCTCTGGGCGCACCGGTGGACGGATCAGCTGCGCGCGCTCACACGCAACTCTCCAGCTCAGGTACTAAAAAATGCAATAGAAAGTTTTTATTCTATATGCTATACTGGACTGCTCTGTTTAGGGGGGGTTGTGTTTGTGGTAAGAAGTTTATGTTTCTATACCCGAGGCTGCGTTTTGGCGGCTCTCTTTCCACAAGTTGCTCACAGGCAGCAGCTGCTGGGTGTTACAGGTTGATAGGATACTGTTGTGGAGAGGCACCAGTCCAGATATGTCACCCACGGAGCGGATCCGCGCGCCTGATTGATTAGACGATGCATTTCAATTAAGAGCCGTCGGAGGAGCTGCAGCCTCCTCCTCTGAGTGATGGCATCAGGGCTGCACATCAGAGCAGCTGAGCGACAACCCGAGCTGTCCTCGCGACGATCGGCTCGTTGCATTTTATAATACCATCTGTGAAGCAGAAAATATGATCCAATTCTCCATGTTATTATTGTTTTTTTTTAATCTGACCGCAAACGCAACATTATTATTTGCTCAATTGCCACGCAATTATTTGTGACGTAATCACTCCACAACTATAGTCGACCTTTTTGTTAATTGTAACTCTAAATGATTTTCATGTTTGCTACAGGGCGACTCGCGCTCCTAATTGGAGAAGAAATCTTTGATCAGTGCATCCGCGCGAGATCGTGTCTCTCTTTCTGTCTCTCTCTCTCTCTGGGGTGTTGTTCCTTTGCCACTCTACCACCGACCACCAGGCACATTTTAATAGTCTGCTGCTCTACATTGTGATGTTGCTCCAAGTTCCCCACATGCACGGAAGGGGAGGCTTCAAATGCCATCAGAACAGATCTGATGATGAACAGACCACGTTTACCCCACCCCACCCCAACAGAAGACAAAAACCTCTAATGGCTATTAACTACATCCTTCCATCCATTATCTTCCTTTTTGGGTATTGAGGGTCACTGGTGCTCATATCAATCAAGGAAAGAAGAAACTCCAGACAATGTTCACTCTGGTTTTAGTGGTTATACTCCAATAAACACTGGTATTCGGAGGAGTTCATGGTCCTCACGGTGACTGCAAGGTGTCCAGGTTTATGTGGCAGCAACATAAACCCCGATCATCACTCCTCCACCGTTGTGCTTATCAATGGAATGAGGAGTCTGTGCTGCTGTGGTTGGTACTGTGCATTATGGTCCAGCTGCTTTACTTTGCTCTCAGCTGTGAAACATGTTGTTCCACAACTGAGGTGGCTCATTTAGTTGAGACTTTGCAGCCTTTATGCTGCTGCCATGTTCTTTGTAAGGAGAAATAAAAAAACATGTCTAAAGGCCAAGACCATAGAGCTTTATTTAAAGGGTTTATCCATCCATCCATCCAACAATCCATCCATCCATCTTTCCATCCACCCAGCTTTACATTCATCCATCGATCCATATTTACATTCATCCATCCTTACATTCATCCATCCATCTATCCATCATTGCATCCATACATCCATGCATCCATCCTTCATCCATCCATCCATCCAACAGTACATTAATTCATCCATCCATCCATCCATCCATACATACATACATACATACATACATACATACATACATACATACATACATACATACATACATACATACATACATACATACATACATACATACATACATACATACATACATACATACATACATACATACATACATACATACATACATACATACATACATACATACATACATACATACATACATACATACATCATACATACATACATACATACATACATACATACATACATACATACATACATACATACATACATACATACATACATACATACATACATACATACATACATACATACATACATACATACATACATACATACATACATACATACATACATACATACATACATACATACATACATACATACATACATACATACATACATACAGGTAGTCCCCGACTTACGAGCGAGTTCCGTTACAACGAGTTGCTCGTAACACGGAAATCTCGTAATTCGGAACGGCCGCCACGTGTCTCGTAAGTCCGGAATTTCGCTCGTAAGTTGGAACGGTTTTGCTAGCGCGACTACAAACACTCGTTTTTCATCGAAAAACTGCTTATGAGTGCATAAAAATGATCGGAAACGTGTGTCCACATGTTTAGCTAACGAACTGTGGTGAAAAAACACAGAAAAACTCGGTATTTTTTGCGTTTTTTCCAAAAATTCGCCAGCTCGTAAGTCCGGAACCTCGTAGGTCAGAGCGCTCGTAAGTCGGGGACTACCTGTACATACATACATACATACATACATACATACATAACATACATACATACATACATACATACATACATACATACATACATACATACATACATACATACATACATACATATATATATCAACAATCCATCCATCCATCCATAGATCCATCCAACAATCCATACATCCATCTAACAATCCATCCATCCATACATACATACATGCATCCATCCATCCATCCATCCATATTTACATTCATCAATCCATCCATCCATCCATCCATCCATACATTCATCCGTCCATCCTTTCATCCATCCTTAATATCCATCCATTTTTACATTCATCCATCATCCATCCTTACATCATTCCATCATCCATCCTTACATCCATCATACATTCACTCATCCATCCATCCATCATCCATCAATGCATGCATTACTTCATCCATCATCTATTCATACATTCATCCATACATACATTAAATCATACATACATACAAACATACATACCTACATGCATACCTACATACATACCTACATACATACATGTATCCATACATCCAACTATACATTAATTCATCCATCCATCCGCCTGTCCGTCCGTCCGTCCGTCCGTCCATCCATCCATCCATCCATCCATCCATCCATCCATCCACAGAATTCAAATTGATCGAACACTTCAGAAGTTCAACTAAACTGAACTGTGTAGTAAACCAGTAATATAAATAATGTGACCTGTCACCATCGGCCATCTTTCTTGTACAGAATCTTGAACATGACCTCTTTGATCTTAGTGGGTTTTAGAATACTTTGTCTCCTTACAGATTAATTTACGGGAGACACTTGGTGAACTTTGTGTTGTCTTCACTGGAACAGCGATAACTCCCAAAATCTCATCGCGTGCAACGAGCGGAGCTGGCGAAAACCGGAAGAGGAACAAGCTAACATTAGCTTCGGATTCGGGTGGTCTAATGCTAAAAGGAGCAGCAAACTGCGGCGCGCTCAGACGGGTTTCGGTAAG
>JBBPBX010084699.1:0-15249 GCA_038048925.1 Garcialebias charrua
TACTCCGAGTCTCTCCCAGATAACTGAACTTCTCACCTCATCTCTAAGGGAGAGTCCAGCTACCCTGCAGAGGAAACTCATTTCAACCGCCTGTATCTGCAATCTCGTTCTTTTGGTCACTACACAGAGCTTGTGACCAAAGGTGAGGTTAGGAACATAGACTGACCAGTAATTGTACTATATTGTATTACAGTTACCACAATGTCTAAATGCATAGCTGATAAAGAGTAAGGATGCTCAGAGGCCAAGTCACCAAGTCAGTCTGACATTATTGGTGATAGATTGGATCAGCTGCAGGACTGACCTCCTGTGATTGGTTGGCTTATTGTACCTGACTGAACACACCACAACCTACTGATAAGGTCAGCTCAGGCAAAAAAAAAAAAAAAAAAATTTCAAGAAAACTCCAAACTGGGGCATTTCCATGATACTTCTTGATACATACACACCATTACATTTTTCATTAAACAAAATTGTAAAATAAATACGAGCTACCTGTATTTCAAAATGAATATTCTGAACTTTTCCTTTCAAGTTATTTTAACAAACTAAAAGATTTAAGGGGTTCAATAACTCTGAAAAAAAAAAATATATATATATATATATTTAATCCCTACGCGCCTTTAGGAGTTAATTTCTGACTAAAACATGGAACTGGGACATTCTTTGTGTCAGTCATTAACTATGCACTATAATTATAGTTCACAGTATTACAAATAATGCACATAAACAACTCGACTCAAATATGTAATTTACTCCAAAAAGTTCAACTTTAATCATTAAACTACGGTATACTGTATAGTTTTTACCGGTATATACCGGTAGGTTGTGTACTCCTGCAAGTCACCATGATAACTAACCCAGCAGTGCAGAGCTACTGTACATGTATGAAATACACTCCATTCTGTTCCTCTTTTACACCGAGAGGCTAAATAACCACTGACGGAAAGTAAAACGTGCAATGTTTGATTAAAACTAATTCTCATACAAACATTTGTTCATTGCAATGCTACACTGAATATACATTATATGCTGCTTTTGGGAAACAAACGCAAGACAAAGACATGGATGATTAAATGCTCAGAGACAGAACAGATCTAACAAAGCTCAGGGTGTAAGGAATGATTGAAATTACTTTGATTAAAAATAACAAAAATACAGATAAGAAGATTGAGTCCTTACCTTGTCCAGGAAGCAGAGCTTGTCCTTGGTCTTGGCATCTAGTATCTCCACCTCAAAAAAGACAACAGCCTTTTTAGCTTTTTTAGCAGGTTTGCGTTTTGCCGGAGCTTGACTTGGCAACGGGGCAGTCACCGCCGCAACAGTAGCCCTTCTACTACCAGTGGCCTCTAGTGCTAAGGCATCCATGTCCCCAGTTCTCCTCCTGCTCGCAGTCTGTTCCCCCTTCTTCTTAACCTCAGTTTTCCAGTGACATGAATCCCAGATCCATGCAAAGATGGATGGGAGAGGGGCAGCACTCAGCTGTGGAAATAAATCTGTCTCGCTCCCTACTCCTCCGACCCGCCCTCTTCATTCAACTCTCCCTCCCTCTCCGTCTATCGCTCATTCCTTCACTTCTGGTGCGTCGCTTTATTTAACTGCCAGACAACCCCGTGGCACTCAAACATGTAGCCACGTGGGGAAACAGTTGCATCTGCAGGAATGCCCAGCATCCTCAAAGGCAAACAGTCATCTGTGTGTATACTGTACTGTACTCCGTGAAATAAACATTTATGTCAAACAATGCAATGTCTTCTCAAAGATGCAATGAATGAGTTGTGAAATGTGACTCTTCCCTAAAAACAGACACCTGATGACCCTTAACACTAGGATGGAGTATAGGTATTACGACAAACAGCAATCCCCACTTGACCCGGTCTTCTTCTCCACAGCTAAATATAAACCCCTCGTGCTACCCCTGCATATCCAGCCCCTCTCCCAACAGACTCCACGAAGATCTATGCAGTGATGTCATCGGTTTACTGTGGATCACGGCTTGCTGACATTCAACTAACTGGTCCATCTTTAAGCACTTAAAACACCAGAACTAAGATCGCCATCACACAGCCTATGTACCGGTAGTTTTATACTGTAGAGTGTTGTACTTCGAAACTCAGTTGAACAACTAGATATCAGTAACAGGCTTGCAGAGTCACTTCTTTCCCTGCCAACATGAAGTAATCCTCTAGATACTCAAGGATTAGTGAGGGGCAATCCCCAGAGTGAAGCCCACTCCTGCCTCCTGCCTCTTAAGACAAAGAATTGGGGAACAGTTTTTAGACTGACCCAAGTGTTGTCCCTCTATGCACACAGGGAAGTAAAGGTCATCTGCTTCATTTATGGAATTTAATTCATATGTAATTAAGTTTCTTAATTCGGTTAATTCAATATTCATGCATCTATTTTATCCCAACGTCCTGGATAACTTCAGTGTCACTTAGATTATCTGCCTAAAAAACAGTGCATACAAATACAGGACATGTGGTTGAAACGTCAGGGAACCCATAACCCCACTTGTGCCAAGCAGACCTGACTCCACGGTACCTCCCCCCCATCTCGTCTAAATAAAACTACTGGCATGTGGCAGCTGAAGCAGGTAATACATTTGGGGCTGAGGGTAAAGCAGCCAACTCGAACTGCTGCGACGGACTGTAAGCGTATATCAGCTAGATTTACAACTTTGCTAGCTTGAAGAGCACCTCTGGCTTTAAGGTAAAACGTTTTTTAATGAATTTGTTGAGAATTTAGGATTAATGTACTTTTTTTTTACAAACTTAGATGAGCAAAGCAAACTACTGAGGT
Source organism: Garcialebias charrua (assembly GCA_038048925.1). Taxonomy (NCBI): domain Eukaryota; kingdom Metazoa; phylum Chordata; class Actinopteri; order Cyprinodontiformes; family Rivulidae; genus Garcialebias; species Garcialebias charrua. The sequence goes on from JBBPBX010084699.1 coordinate 2,803, forward strand.
TTTAGCTATCTATTGCTAATTACAACTTATGAAATCAACCAAACTGGAAAATTAAAGTTTGATATCAGTTTAAAATGAAACTGATGATATATTTTAACAAATGCTTTTGATTGGGTTACTGTGCAAATGTTTTATTTGTTTATCCTTGCTTTCAAAAAAGCCAGGCGTTCTTGTAATCCTGTTAAGTATTTGAAAAGTTTTTCTTTAAACTTTGTTTACTTTTTCACTAATTTTCTGCCAAGTTACTGTACATGACCAACAGCACAAGTTAAAAAAAGGGTGGTGGTGGGGGGGAACAAGTGGAGATCAAAAGCCAAACTGTTATTATCTTTAGCATTTCACATTGATTTGACTTAAAAATTATGAATAAATTAGTTTTGTTTGTGACCTGAAGATTCAACTTAAAATATTCCTAAACATCATATAGATCAAAAATAGGTGGCACGGCAAACAAAAAATAAATATAGGGACTGACCACTCAGGACTTTAGTGTATCTTAATCACCCTTCAGCTTCAGTTCATTCAAATAGTTTGAATAAAATGATCAATTATTGGTCTACAGAGCTTCCAAATACCCTAAACATCACAACCAATACTTAACATGATTAAAGGTGCTATGTGTAACTTTCTGTAGAGCACAGAACTTAGAAATATTTTCAACAGGCAAAGCATTCTGATCCCTCCCCCTCAGAGCCATATATGGCTCTGCCCCCCTTGCTCTGCTGAAATTCAAATTCAAGCTCTGTTTTTATTGGCTGATTCAAATTCAAGCTCTGTTTTTATTGGCTGGTTACAAACTCTGTTTTTATTGGCTGGTTAACGGCGGGTCACTCTGTGTTTTTAGTGTTTTTATAAATGCTGATAGAGAAGCAAGGGGACTATAGTTTTTTTCAGAGATTACTTTGTCTAACATCAGTCTGTCAGTAGATAGTGACAGAGTGAAGAAATGTGTTAAAAATATATTGTTAGAAAAGTTAGACTGCACTACAAAGTTACATAGTGCAGCTTTAAAGTCAACACAAAGTTTATTACCAATATAAAATTGGACTACACAAGCAGCCATCTTTGGTTGTGACCAGCTTTTTTTCCCCAAAGTAGCAGTTTGTAATCGCTACTGGACAGTTTTAAGTTATTTCCCTGAGCAACAGAACATTTTTGGCTCTGAGGTGGCTAAGACACGACTGGTGGTCTTCTACTGTGTCACAAATATTTTCCACAGCCTCAAAGCTTTGTCTTGTGACAGAACAAAATAAGAACCTATTAAAGAAGTTCTTGATCGTGTAACAGTGCAAGGTGGACGACTGTCAATGTTAGTTTTTTTATTTAATAAAATTAACTTTACCTACATTAGATCAACCCCAAAATAACTGATTCTCCATACTGAGGTTTTGAACTAGAAATAACAAACATGGTGGTTTGAACCTTGAGTCTTTTGAAAAGTCTGCACTGCCTTCAGTCTAATATCATCAAGAAACCACTGTTATTAACTTTGAATCATACAGAACATTTCTTAGAGAAACGAGGCAGTGAAAGTTGATCCAGTCGATGCAGACATGCATTAAGTGAAGCTGTCGGCTGAGAAACAATAGTGCTTGTCAAGCAGACTATACACATGGTGGAACGTGTCCTTTGTTGGGAAAATACTGTCATTGTGAGGAAGGTCAGGCTGGCCTACTGAGGTCATGCTGAGCGAGTGCCTACTGAACTGAAATTATTATTTTTTTAATTTCCTTAGCGACTGCTCTTTCGTAAGCCAAAAATACAACAGACTTTCTTGTTGTGCTTCATGTCTTTGAAGCACGGTTTGAAAATCTGATGCAAAATCCAAACATTTGAAACCATTTTGGATTTTAAATTAGAATGGAAAAAAACAAAAAGAAAGATTGTGTTCTACAGGGCGGCTGTGGCTGAGTGGTTAGAACAGTCGTCCTCCAATGCGAGAGTTGGGGGTTCGATTCCACCAGTATTCACATGCCGAAGTGTCCCTGGGCAAGACACTGAACCCCTCATTGCCTCTGATGTGTGTCCCATCGGTATCTGAATGTGATAAAGCTCTGATTAGTCTCTTAGAATTCACTTAGCTTTGTAGAGCTCTAGTAGAGTGATGTATGAATGGGTAAATGAGGGCACAGATTGTAGTGTAAAGCGCTTTGAGTATCACACTAAGTTGCTATATAAATACAATCCATTTACTACCATTTACGATAACAAAAATAATTAAAGCCGCAAGCGGCGTTGAGGCCCGAAGCAGCTTAGCGCCGCTCGGACCTTATTGAGGCGACCGCGCGAGCTCCAGCTCGTCCGCTCGGTCGCCATTTCGAAGTCTCTCGTGTCTACTCCGCACCAGGGGTGCACACGCACAATAAATCTGGTTCAGATCGGATGATGTCTCACTGAGATATAACAGTTTGAATAATCTAGGGGGCGCTCTGGAGTCACATGTTAAACCACAATATCAATGTGTCCACAAGGTCTCACTGATGATACACAATAAATCTGGTTCAGATCGGATGATGTCTCACTGAGATATAACAGTTTGAATAATCTAGGGGGCGCTATGGAGTTATATGTTAAACCACATTATCAATGTGTCCACAAGGGCTCACTGATTATTCACAATAAATTTGGTTCAGATCGGATGATGTATCACTGAGATATAACTATAGAAATAATGTAGGGGGCGCACTTGAGTCAAATGTTAGCCCACCATATCAATGTGTCCACAAGGGCTCACTGATGATGCACAATAAATCTGGTTCAGATCGGATGATGTATCACTGAGATATAACAGTTTGAATAATCTAGGGGGCGCTCTGGAGTCATATGTTAAACAACAATATCAATGTGTCCACAAGGTCTCACTGATTATGCACAATAAATCTGGTTCAGATCGGATGATGTATCACTGAGATGGGACTATAGAAATAATGTAGGGGACGCATGAAGCACAAGTTTGAGGCCTGGCCACGCCCCTTTAGCATAAACAAAAACGCAAACTTTTGATAACTTTTACTATCCAATGTGTTAAGGGCATGTTAACCAAGTTTAAAGGCAATCCTTCAAAATCACTAAGAGGAGTTTGTTTAAATACGCAATTCAAAAACTTCGGAAAATGACCTTTGACCCAAAATGGCCGACTTTGTTTTTGTTTTGGACCAGGGTTCCAAGAGACTTTTTTGTAGCTCCTGATGAGATACACATGTGTACCAAGTTTCATTATTCTGGGATAAAGCATGGCTGGGGGCTGTTTTTTTAAAATATTCTAGAGGGCGCTGTTGTGGAATTAGGCCACGCCCACCAAGTATTGCAATGGAATCCTGCAGGGGGGTGAACAAGGATCGATGTCAGTGAGTTTGGTGAAGCTGGGAGCTTATATTAGGAAGTTATTTTAGCTTGATGTTTCATGGAGAATGGCCATATTTGAGGCTTGGCCACGCCCACATGCTTTGACATAGAAAAATTCTTTTGATAACTTTTGACCTTCAATGCCTCAAGATAGTGCTGACCGAGTTTGACGCCTGGATCTCGAAAGCTCTAGGACGAGTTCGCTCAGATATGACGTAGTTGATGTTTCATGGAAAATGGCCAGATTTGAGGCTTGGCCACGCCCACATGCTTTGACATAGAAAAATTCTTTTGATAACTTTTGACCTTCAATGCCTCAAGATAGTGCTGACTGAGTTTGACCCCTGGATCTCGAAAGCTCTAGGACGAGTTCGCTCAGATATGACGTAAACGAAATAGACCAAATTTGACTTTGACCTAAGGCCACGCCCACATGCTTTGACTTAGAAAAATTCTTTTGATAACTTTTGACCTTCAATGCCTCAAGATAGTGCTGACCGAGTTTGACGCCTGGATCTCGAAAGCTCTAGGACGAGTTCGCTCAGATATGACGTAAATGAAATAGACCAAATTGTGACTTTGACCTAAAATGGCCGACTTCCTGTTGGCTTTGGACCATTGCTCCAAGAGACTTTTTTGTAGCTCCTGATGAGATACATATGTGTACCAAGTTTCATTATTCTAGGATAAAGCATGGTGTCAATAGACCTTTAAATGTCAAAGTTATAGCGTTTCGTTTGTTTCGGCGAGTACGCCAAGTTCACCGCTCCACCACGCCCCCTGAACATATACGAAAAGTCAATTTTTTTGATAACTTTTAAAGGCCCATGCCTTAACTGCATTCTGACCAAGTTTGAAGCCGATAGGTCGAACGCCTGAGAAGGAGTTCGTCAAAGTTCGACATGAGTAAAACTGAAAAATGACCAAAATTTGACCTTTGACCCAAAATGGCCGCCTACCTGTGCATTTTAGAGGGTACCTCCAATGTACTTTTTTTCTTGAATTGGGGAGATCTACATATGTACCGAGTTTCAGATCTCTACGACTTACGGTTTTCCCCAACTCACGTTAGGGGGCGCTGTTGAGCAGTTAGGCCACGCCCACTTACGATTACACCAGATTCATAAAATTTTCGTTGGGGGACAATTTTGGGTGAAGTTTGGTGAGTTTTTGAATATGTTAAAGGCCCCAAACGGCCGCGCGAAGTGACGGAAGAAGAATAATAATAATTAAAGCCGCAAGCGGCGTTGAGGCCCGAAGCAGCTTAGCGCCGCTCGGACCTTATTGAGGCGACCGCGCGAGCTCCAGCTCGTCCGCTCGGTCGCCATTTCGAAGTCTCTCGTGTCTACTCCGCACCAGGGGTGCACACGCACAATAAATCTGGTTCAGATCGGATGATGTCTCACTGAGATATAACAGTTTGAATAATCTAGGGGGCGCTCTGGAGTCACATGTTAAACCACAATATCAATGTGTCCACAAGGTCTCACTGATGATACACAATAAATCTGGTTCAGATCGGATGATGTCTCACTGAGATATAACAGTTTGAATAATCTAGGGGGCGCTATGGAGTTATATGTTAAACCACATTATCAATGTGTCCACAAGGGCTCACTGATTATTCACAATAAATTTGGTTCAGATCGGATGATGTATCACTGAGATATAACTATAGAAATAATGTAGGGGGCGCACTTGAGTCAAATGTTAGCCCACCATATCAATGTGTCCACAAGGGCTCACTGATGATGCACAATAAATCTGGTTCAGATCGGATGATGTATCACTGAGATATAACAGTTTGAATAATCTAGGGGGCGCTCTGGAGTCATATGTTAAACAACAATATCAATGTGTCCACAAGGTCTCACTGATTATGCACAATAAATCTGGTTCAGATCGGATGATGTATCACTGAGATGGGACTATAGAAATAATGTAGGGGACGCATGAAGCGCAAGTTTGAGGCCTGGCCACGCCCCTTTAGCATAAACGAAAACGCAAACTTTTGATAACTTTTACTGTCCAATGTGTTAAGGGCATGTTAACCAAGTTTAAAGGCAATCCTTCAAAATCACTAAGAGGAGTTTGTTTAAATACGCAATTCAAAAACATCGGAAAATGACCTTTGACCCAAAATGGCCGACTTTGTTTTTGTTTTGGACCAGGGTTCCAAGAGACTTTTTTGTAGGTCCTGACAATTTACACATGTATACCACGTTTCATAATTCTGGGATAAAGCATGGCTGGGGGCTGATTTTTAAACTAAATTCTAGGGGGCGCTCTGGAAGAATCAGGCCACGCCCACTACATATTGGACTGCAGTCCTGTCGAGGGATGGATAAATATAGATCTTAGTGAATTTGGTGTAGCTGGGAGCTTATATTAGGAAGTTATTTTAGCTTGATGTTTCATGGAGAATGGCCAGATTTGAGGCTTGGCCACGCCCACATGCTTTGACATAGAAAAATTCTTTTGATAACTTTTGACCTTCAATGCCTCAAGATAGTGCTGACCGAGTTTGACGCCTGGATCTCGAAAGCTCTAGGACGAGTTCGCTCAGATATGACGTAAATGAAATAGACCAAATTGTGACTTTGACCTAAGGCCACGCCCACATGCTTTGACTTAGAAAAATTCTTTTGATAACTTTTGACCTTCAATGCCTCAAGATAGTGCTGACCGAGTTTGACGCCTGGATCTCGAAAGCTCTAGGACGAGTTCGCTCAGATATGACGTAATTGATGTTTCATGGAAAATGGCCAGATTTGAGGCTTGGCCACGCCCACATGCTTTGACATAGAAAAATTCTTTTGATAACTTTTGACCTTCAATGCCTCAAGATAGTGCTGACTGAGTTTGACCCCTGGATCTCGAAAGCTCTAGGACGAGTTCGCTCAGATATGACGTAAATGAAATAGACCAAATTTGACTTTGACCTAAGGCCACGCCCACATGCTTTGACTTAGAAAAATTCTTTTGATAACTTTTGACCTTCAATGCCTCAAGATAGTGCTGACCGAGTTTGACGCCTGGATCTCGAAAGCTCTAGGACGAGTTCGCTCAGATATGACGTAAATGAAATAGACCAAATTGTGACTTTGACCTAAAATGGCCGACTTCCTGTTGGCTTTGGACCATTGCTCCAAGAGACTTTTTTGTAGCTCCTGATGAGATACATATGTGTACCAAGTTTCATTATTCTAGGATAAAGCATGGTGTCAATAGACCTTTAAATGTCAAAGTTATAGCGTTTCGTTTGTTTCGGCGAGTACGCCAAGTTCACCGCTCCACCACGCCCCCTGAACATATACGAAAAGTCAATTTTTTTGATAACTTTTAAAGGCCCATGCCTTAACTGCATTCTGACCAAGTTTGAAGCCGATAGGTCGAACGCCTGAGAAGGAGTTCGTCAAAGTTCGACATGAGTAAAACTGAAAAATGACCAAAATTTGACCTTTGACCCAAAATGGCCGCCTACCTGTGCATTTTAGAGGGTACCTCCAATGTACTTTTTTTCTTGAATTGGGGAGATCTACATATGTACCGAGTTTCAGATCTCTACGACTTACGGTTTTCCCCAACTCACGTTAGGGGGCGCTGTTGAGCAGTTAGGCCACGCCCACTTGCGATTACACCAGATTCATAAAATTTTCGTTGGGGGACAATTTTGGGTGAAGTTTGGTGAGTTTTTGAATATGTTAAAGGCCCCAAACGGCCGCGCGAAGTGACGGAAGAATAATAATAATAATAATGAAGAAATCCTGCGATTACAATAGGCCTTCAGCAGAGCTTCGCTGCTTCGGGCCTAATGAAGAAATCGAGCGATTACAATAGGCCTTCAGCAGAGCTTCGCTGCTTCGGGCCTAATTAAAGCCGCAAGCGGCGTTGAGGCCCGAAGCAGCTTAGCGCCGCTCCGGCCTTATTGTGGTGAGCATGGGAACTCTAGCTAGTCCGCTCGGTCGCCACCTCAAACTCTCTCGTGCCCATCCAGCACCAGTTTGCCAAGAACAATTAGCGAACAACAACAATATATACGTGTTTAGAAGTGCTGACAGATGATACACAGTAAACGTGGAACAGATCACATGATCTAGCAATGAGATGTAACAGTTTGAAAAATAATGTATGGGGCACACTGGAGTCATCTGTTAAACCATAGTATCAAAGTGTGTAGAAGTGATCAGCCCTTTGTGAATAGCAAACAACCCTTTGGGTTGTTTTTACAATGGGTGCTAACGATCCATTGTTAAGATGATGGTCATCCATCATGTGAGCAACTGGTTTCAGCAGTCACCAGCAAACTGGTTGATCCACTTTGAGAGGGTGCTAAGACTGAGCTGAATATCAGACTTAGCTTTTTTAGAGTTTTCTACCTGGATTATTGAGCATGTATCAGGGGAAAATTAAACATGTTTTAAAATCAATTTTGGAGCATTTAGAATTGATTCTGAATCGCCAAGACAAAGAATCTAGATTTAAAAAAACGATTTTTCCCCTTAATCCTTATTGACATATAACAGTTTGAATTATGTAGGTGGTGCACTGAAGTCAAAATTTACACAACAATATCAATGCGTTTAGAACTGCTCCCTGATGACGCAGAATAAATCTGGTACAGATCGAATGATGTATCACTGAGATCTAACAGTTTGAATAATCTAGGGGCGCTCTAGAGTCATATGTTAATCCACAATATCAATGTGTATAGACGTGCTCACTGATGAAGTACAATAAATCTCGTGCAGATCGGATAATGTATCTCTGAGATATACCATGCTGAACAAGTTTCTGGTGTTATCTCACATGCTAATGGGTGATGCTAATGCTAAGCTAACTAGCATGCTAGGCTAACACCTAATTTTCCAACCAAACTTACACAGGTGACTCAACAGACCACGCTGAACAAGTTTCTGGTGTTATCTCACATGCTAACGTGTAATGCTAATGCTAAGCTAACTAGCATGCTAGGCTAACACCTTATTTTCCAACCAAACTTAAACAGGTGACTCAACAGACAGCGCTGAACAAGTTTCTGGTGTTATCTCACATGCTAACGGGTAATGCTAATGCTAAGCTAACTAGCATGCTAGGCTAACACCTTATTTTCTAACCAAACTTACACAGGTGACTCAACAGACCACGTTGAACAAGTTTCTGGTGTTATCTCACATGCTAACGGGTGATGCTAATGCTAAGCTAACTAGCATGCTAGGCTAACACCTTATTTTCCATTCAAACTTACACAGATGACTCAACAGACCACGCTTAACAAGTTTCTGGTGTTATCTCACATGCTAACGGGTGATGCTAATGCTAAGCTAACTAGCATGCTAAGCTAACACCTTATTTTCCAACCAAACTTACACAGGTGACTCAACAGACCACGCTGAACAAGTTTCTGGTGTTATCTCACATGCTAACGGGTAATGCTAATGCTAAGCTAACTAGCATGCTAGGCTAACACCTTATTTTCCAACCAAACTTACACAGGTGACTCAACAGACCACGCTGAACAAGTTTCTGGTGTTATCTCACATGCTAACGGGTGATGCTAATGCTAAGCTAACTAGCATGCTAGGCTAACACCTTATTTTCCAACCAAACTTACACAGGTGACTCAACAGACCACACTGAACAAGTTTCTGGTGTTATCTCACATGCTAACGGTTGATGCTAATGCTAAGCTAACTAGCATGCTAGGCTAACACCTTATTTTCCAACCAAACTTACATAGGTGACTCAACAGACCACACTGAACAAGTTTCTGATGTTATCTCACATGCTAATGGGTGATGCTAATGCTAAGCTAACTAGCATGCTAGGCTAACACCTTATTTTTCAACCAAACTTACACAGATGACTCAACAGATCACGCTGAACAAGTTTCTGGTGTTATCTCACATGCTAACGGGTGATGCTAATGCTAAGCTAACTAGCATGCGCACTTGAGTCAAATGTTAGCCCACCATATCAATGTGTACACAAGGGCTCACTGTTGATGCACAATAAATCTTGTACAGATCGGATAATGTATCACTGAGATATAACTGTAGTAATAATATAGGGGGCGTTGTGGAGTAAAAATTTACACAACATTATCAATGTGTGTAGAAGTACTCACTGATGAACCACACTAAATCTCGTGCAGATCGGATAATGTATCACTAAGATATAACTGTAGTAATAATATAGGGGGCGCTATGGAGTAAAAATTTACATACTATTATCAATGTGTGTCGAAGTGTTCACTGATAAAGCACAATAAATCTCGTGCAGATCGGATAATGTATCACTAAGATATAACTGTAGTAATAATATAGGGGGCGCTATGGAGTAAAACTTTACATACCATTATCAATGTGTGTCGAAGTGTTCACTGATAAAGCACAATAAATCTGGTTCAGATCGGATGATGTATCACTGAGATATAACTATAGACATAATGTAGGGGGCGCACTTGAGTCAAAAGGTGTGAAATTTATGACCAAAACTACCTTTTGATCCAAAATGGCCGACTTCCTGTTGGTTTTGGACCAGGGTTCCAAGAGACTTTTTTGTAGGTCCTGACAATTTACACATGTATACCACGTTTCATAATTCTGGGATAAAGCATGGCTGGGGGCTGATTTTTAAACTAAATTCTAGGGGGCGCTCTGGAAGAATCAGGCCACGCCCACTACATATTGGACTGCAGTCCTGTCGAGGGATGGATAAATATAGATCTTAGTGAATTTGGTGCAGTTGGGAGCTTATATTAGGAAGTTATTTTAGCTTGATGTTTCATGGAGAATGGCCAGATTTGAGGCTTGGCCACGCCCACATGCTTTGACATAGAAAAATTATTTTGATAACTTTTGACCTTCAATGCCTCAAGGTAGTGCTGACCGAGTTTGACGCCTGGATCTCGAAAGCTCTAGGACGAGTTCGCTCAGATATGACGTCAATGAAATAGACCAAATTGTGACTTTGACCTAAAATGGCCGACTTCCTGTTGGCTTTGGACCATTGCTCCAAGAGACTTTTTTGTAGCTCCTGATGAGATACACATGTGTACCAAGTTTCATTATTCTGGGATAAAGCATGGCTGGGGGCTGTTTTTTTTAAATATTCTAGAGGGTGCTGTTGAGGAATTAGGCCACGCCCACCAAGTATTGCAATGGAATCCTGCAGGGGGGTGAACAAGGATCGATGTCAGTGAGTTTGGTGAAGCTGGGAGCTTATATTAGGAAGTTATTTTAGCTTGATGTTTCATGTAGAATGGCCAGATTTGAGGCTTGGCCACGCCCACATGCTTTGACATAGAAAAATTCTTTTGATAACTTTTGACCTTCAATGCCTCAAGGTAGTGCTGACCGTGTTTGACGCCTGGATCTCGAAAGCTCTAGGACGAGTTCGCTCAGATATGACGTAAATGAAATAGACCAAATTGTGACTTTGACCTAAGGCCACGCCCACATGCTTTGACATAGAAAAATTCTTTTGATAACTTTTGACCTTCAATGCCTCAAGATAGTGCTGACCGAGTTTGACGCCTGGATCTCGAAAGCTCTAGGACGAGTTCGCTCAGATATGACGTAAATGAAATAGACCAAATTGTGACTTTGACCTAAAATGGCCGACTTCCTGTTGGCTTTGGACCATTGCTCCAAGAGACTTTTTTGTAGCTCCTGATGAGATACACATGTGTACCAAGTTTCATTATTCTAGGATAAAGCATGGTGTCAATTGACCTTTAAATGACAAAGTTATAGCGTTTCGTTTGTTGCGGCGAGTACGCCAAGTTCACCGCTCCACCACGCCCCCTGAACATATACGAAAAGTCAATTTTTTTGATAACTTTTAAAGGCCCATGCCTTAACTGCATTCTGACCAAGTTTGAAGCCGATAGGTCGAACGCCTGAGAAGGAGTTCGTCAAAGTTCGACATGAGTAAAACTGAAAAATGACCAAAATTTGACCTTTGACCCAAAATGGCCGCCTACCTGTGCATTTTAGAGGGTACCTCCAATGTACTTTTTTTCTTGAATTGGGGAGATCTACATATGTACCGAGTTTCAGATCTGTACGACTTACGGTTTTCCCCAACTCACGTTAGGGGGCGCTGTTGAGCAGTTAGGCCACGCCCACTTGCGATTACACCAGAATCATAAAATTTTCGTTGGGGGACAATTTTGGGTGAAGTTTGGTGAGTTTTTGAATATGTTAAAGGCCCCAAACGGCCGCGCGAAGTGACGGAAAAATAATAATAATAATAATTAAAGCCGCAAGCGGCGTTGAGGCCCGAAGCAGCTTAGCGCCGCTCGGACCTTATTGAGGCGACCGCGCGAGCTCCAGCTCGTCCGCTCGGTCGCCATTTCGAAGTCTCTCGTGTCTACTCCGCACCAGGGGTGCACACGCACAATAAATCTGGTTCAGATCGGATGATGTCTCACTGAGATATAACAGTTTGAATAATCTAGGGTGCGCTCTGGAGTCACATGTTAAACCACAATATCAATGTGTCCACAAGGTCTCACTGATGATACACGATAAATCTGGTTCAGATCGGATGATGTCTCACTGAGATAGAACAGTTTGAATAATCTAGGGGGCGCTATGGAGTTATATGTTAAACCACAATACAATGTGTCCACAAGGGCTCACTGATTATTCACAATAAATTTGGTTCAGATCGGATGATATCTCACTGAGATATAACTATAGAAATAATGTAGGGGGCGCACTTGAGTCAAATGTTAGCCCACCATATCAATGTGTCCACAAGGGCTCACTGATGATACACAATAAATCTGGTTCAGATCGGATGATGTATCACTGAGATGGGACTATAGAAATAATGTAGGGGACGCATGAAGCGCAAGTTTGAGGCCTGGCCACGCCCCTTTAGCATAAACGAAAACGCAAACTTTTGATAACTTTTACTGTCCAATGTGTTAAGGGAATGTTAACCAAGTTTAAAGGCAATCCTTCAAAATCCCTAAGAGGAGTTTGTTTAAATACGCAATTCAAAAACATCGGAAAATGACCTTTGACCCAAAATGGCCGACTTTGTTTTTGTTTTGGACCAGGGTTCCAAGAGACTTTTTTGTAGGTCCTG
>JBBPBX010084700.1:0-15249 GCA_038048925.1 Garcialebias charrua
TCCTTGACATCCTTTCATTCCAGGCCAATAGGCAATTTGTTTTAATGCCGTCAGCGTGGCTTTATCTCCTTTGTGTCCTGCGGACGGGAGATCATGGGCATGAACTAACATCACCCCCCTTTGGTCATGGGGAACCACGAACACAGGTGAGGACGTTGGTCCATGAGCGAAAGTTAAGATGCCCTTGATTAGTTTTAGCTGTTTGCGCAGCTGATAGAGGACCTTAAGGTCTGGATCGGAATCCAGGTCGTCTTTAGACGGACTATTTTTGTTCGGATCAGTCAGGTACAGTATCATGGAGTTGATAGCAGGATCCGACTTTTGTAGTTGGATGATGTCTGGGTCAGTCAGTGCGGGTCGTACAGAGACTGCGTTGTCAGCAGGTCTGGTTGCGGCCTGTGCACGTGTGACTGCCATAACTCTGACTGAAGGTTGTGTTGGCAGAGTCTCGATTAACCAGGAGGGGTCGAAGGACCATAGAGGACCTTCGTCGGCTCCTTCTTTGGCTAAGGAATCTGCAATGTCATTGTAGTGCTTGTCATCGCCTGGGACTCTAGAATGCCCTGGAACTTTCTTCCAGTAGATCTGTAAGTCGTGTGATGTCACCAAGTGATCACACGCTATGAAAAGCTCTTTGTGTTTGACCACTTTTCTGTCGCTTGTTAGGAAACCGTTCAGTTTCCACACAGCGAGGTGACAAGCGAAACTCAAACGAGCATAGTTAGAGTCAGTGCAGATGACTAGCGTCTTGATGGAGCGTTCTACTACCATCTGGAGAGCTATTAGGATTCCTGCAATCTCAGCGTACTGAGAAGTCTGAGATCCTAATTTGTAGCTGAAAGTTATCTGCTCTTGGTCTTGGAGGAGGACCCCTCCAACACCTGCTCTGCAGATCTTGTCGCGGAGGAATGAAGATCCATCCACGTACAATGTTGTCATATCTTTGCAGATATTGTCATCAAAGAAGTGGTGATTCGGGTCTTCAGTTACTGGGGGTTTTACCTCAACCGGCGGCTGGGTGGCTGGTACATCTTGTGTACACTTCTGGCAGATTGCCAAGTCCGTCCCCAGATGAGACTTCTTGTTTTGACCATAACGTATGTCTAGGTTAAAACTTTGAAGCGCCATGAGCCACGTTGCAACACGTGAGTTTGTCACCACACCATCTCTGATGCGTTCACTGTTAAGAAAGGTCACTGGCTGGTGTTGTGTTTCCACAATGATTTTCTGTCCACCAATGTAGCTGGAGAAATGTTTAACTGCCCACACTGTGGTCAGTAAAGCTTTCTCACAGTCTGAGAATCTCAACTCGGGGCCTGCCATCGTTTTGCTGGCGTAGGCTACTACACGTTTGTCTCTGTCGTGTATCTGGTACAGACCTGCACTTATGCAATGAGCTGAGAAGCCCACTTCCAAGTAAAACTCTTTGTTGTAGTCTGGGTAGACTAAACAAGGGGCTGACTTGATCCTGTTTATAAGAGCGTCCATTGCCTGTTGCTGTTTGTCAGTCCAAACAAATGGTACGTCTTTTTTAAGGAGTTCAGTCAGTGGTTTCGCAAGGTCCGCATAGTTTTCGATGAATTGGTTCGAGTAGTTACACACGCCCAGAAAACTTTGTAGTTCTTTGAGATTGGTGGGGACTTTGAGATTGTCGAGGCCTTGGGTGCGAGTCAGCTGTGGTTGTACTCCGTCAGGACCTACAAGTAGGCCAACGTAGTCCACTTTGGTTCTGCACCATTGGCATTTTGACAGTGATATCTTAGCACCAGCAGTTGTCAGCTGATTCAGAACGTGGTCGATCTCAGCCAAATGTGAGTCCAGTGTTGGCTGCCTCAAAAGGACATCGTCCACGTAGATCAGTGTTCCACGCTCGTGGGCGTCTGGACATGCTTTGTTCAAGAAGATGTTGAACTCTGCAGGTGAGTTAGCGTAGCCAAAGGGACACCTGTTAAAGGTGTACTGACGGCCACCAAAAGTGAAAGCTAGTTTGTACTGGTCCTCGGCGCGCACAGGGATGGTCCAAAAACCAGAGGCGACGTCGAGAGTCGAGAAGTACTTACCATTGGTGACCTTGGGCAGTTCCTGTTGGAGTTGCGTCATAGGCCATCTGGATAAGGGAACTTGTTTGTTAGCTTTCTGTAGTCTATAGTGAGTCTCCACTTACCATTAGGTTTTAACACCGGCCATAAAGGCGCAGAGTAAGTGCTGTTACAGTATCGGATGATACCTTTTTCTAACAGGTCATTAATGATTTCTCTGACAGGTTGATGTGCTGCCAGAGGAATCTTGTACTGTCTGACAAATGCAGGGGGAGCATTAGGCGGGGTTGGGATGCTCACTGTGTGGAGCGTGGTCAACCCACAATCCATCGAGTCAGTTGAGAATGATTTCTCATATTTTAGAAGAACTTTGCGAAGTTTGTCCCTTTCTTCATCAGTTTTCAGGGCGTCGGCTTGGGCGACCACCTGGTCAATCTGTGAAGCAACTGAGAGGGATTCTTGTTCTTTGGGGAGCTCCAGTGAGTCCCCTTCAGTGTCGTAAAACCTGTCAACAGGTAGTGCACTGTAAGTTTGGGGGCATAGACTGTCTCCTTTGTTGAAACCGAACCTGCGGACAGTGTCCTGGTCGGACTCACTGGGGGAGAAAAGAGCTATGGCCTGTGTTGGTTTCGTGAACAAGACTTGCCCCGTGTGTTGATATGGGATCAAGTTCTCTGGGAGTCCTCCCAGAAATGGAATGCTTAGCTCAAAATCATGAAAATCAGTAGAGATCAACCATCCTAGCTGTGTGTTTTTTGGGATCAGTACCTCTTCTGTGCTTGTGTTGCACACAGCAACAGTCGTGGTTCTGCAGTCGAGGGTCACTTGGAATGTGGCCTCCATGGACAGTCCTAAGTTGAAAAACATAGGAGATGGTTGAAAGTATGCCTGTTTTGTGCTAATAGCTTGTCCTTTCATGATGTGACACATCACCGGCTTGTTCATAACCTGAGGTGGTACCGCAGTGTTATGGCTGTTAGCAATCTGACAGACCTCTGGAATGGTCTGTCCAGCCTTAAGGTTCTCTGTTGTTAGCACAGGAGAGTCCTTTGTGGCTGTGTCTAGTGACCACAGTACATTGTTGTTGATGTCCACTCGGACACCTAACCTTACCAAAATGTCGGAGCCTATGTAGGTTGCATGTGGTAAGTTCGGGACCACGAGGAACGGGTGATCCAGTTCTCGTTGGTTCCAGATCAGTTTCAGGTCAATGATCCCTTTTGCGGTCATTACCTGTTTATCGTTGGGGTCCAACGAAAAGCGGAAAGCCTTTTTGTTCATTTCTAGACCCAACTGTTTTTTAACCAAGGTTCCATAGAAAGCTTGGCTGATCGCTGATTTCTCCGTCCAAGGAGACAAAACAGCATCATCGGTGTGGGATCCTTGGATCTCAACACCTTTGACTACCTGCGGTAGGTAGTGTTCAGTGAGTGCTGACTGTTTCAGCTCGCAGAGGAGGCTCTCTTGTTGGGCCTTTTCTGCCTCACCTGTTGCTGAAGGTTCACTTACCGGGATTGTGCTCTCGTTGGAGGACCCCTTTGTGCCTTCCGCGGTACCTGCTGTAAAACAGTCAGTGTCACCATGTGTAGGCATATCGATCGGCAGTGGTTGGCTCACTCTGGTCCACATTGTTTGATCGCCATAATCTATAATCGCGTCAAAGCGGTTTATAAAGTCTTGGCCCACCAAAAATGGGAATGAGTCAACGGTGGACACGTGTACCGGGTGGTATAGCGTCATTTCACCAATCTGCATATGAACCATGGCTATAGCTGTAAGGGTTGTACTCGTCTCTGAGAGTCCCTGTAGTACTACAGCACATTCTTTGAGGGGTATTTCCCTGTCAACCCCGCTAGCGGCTATCCTTAGCTCCTTCAACAGTGTGGGAGACATAATGGTTATGTCAGCCCCACCATCCAGGAGGGCCTCTTCTGTGAGGACCCCTTCTAAAGTGATTGACAGGTAAGCCTTCTTAGCGGGCCCCTTCCTGATAATGTTACACAGGAACCTATCAGGTTTTTTTCGACGTTTGTTACGTCTACCATTGTCTGTGTGAATTTCATTCACCTGTATTGGTAGTGCAGTCACACATGGGTCTGAGTGATCGGTCTGTGACGAGTCATTGTCTTTGGTGAGTGAGCTTACCCCCCCTTTTTCCGATGAGGGGCTCTCGGACTCTGTAACAATGAAGTCATGGTTACAGTCAACGTCTTGTTGACTGTCTATACCCTGATTGTCAGCATCCTGACCATCAGTATCTTGGCGACTGTCAGCAATCGTGGCATTGCTGTTATTAGTGTGTTCTGAGTCACTATCAATGATAGTGCTACACATCACACCAGGTTTGTTTTCCTTGTTTGTTTTTTTCAAACTTTCTAACAACCGACGTATGTTCTCCATCTCTTCTGAAGACAGAGGTTTAGGGCCTTTTTTCTGGAACTTCTGTGGGTTTTTCCTCGCCCCAGACTGTTCAGTTTGAGGTGCAGGAGCTGGCGCATTGCTCGGGGGTCCTCTCTGGGACCACCCTCTTTCATATGAGTCTCCTTGGGACCCATATTTCTTTTTCTTTTGGAAAGCCTTCCTTTTTTGATGGGGCTCTTCCTCTTGATGCGGCCTGTACCACTTGGGGTCTCTGGACCCCTTTTGGTCTTTGTTCCAGCGGACACCTTCATTTTGCGGTCTGTCAGGTTGGAAATTTTGCTTATTCTCGGCTTCCTTAAAAGAGTGAGCTGGCGCTCTTGCTCCTTCAAGGTCTAGCGTTTGGTATTTGACCTTTTCACCAGGACACACTTCAAAGGGTGTTTTGTTTGGTGTGCGACCTGTAAAAACATCTATCGCGCACTCTCTTATGTCTTCGATGGACCTCCGTTTATAGTTTGCGCTGACATGTACTTTCTCTCTTATGTCAGGGCAGAGGTTTTGGCTGAAAATATACTTAAACCCTACCTCCTCCTCCATTTCAGGTTCGCATCTGTCCCCGAAATAGGCACGGAATATTCGGTCATAATATGACCTTGGGTGTTCATTCCTACCTTGCTTGATGTTAGCTGCTGTTATGATGCCATCGGGCCCCGTGCAAGGAGAAAACTCCCTTATCAGCGCAGCACAGAGAAGACTGTAGTCTTTCATCACTGCTTCTCGTTGACGCTTCATAAAAGCATGCACCGTCCTGTCCGATGTTAACCTTAACAGACAGATTCTATCATCATCTGTAGCTTCTGGGAAACGTTGAAGCTGGAAATCAAGGTCCTCGAGATAGATCTTGGTTTCGTGTGAGCCCATTGGGCCAGGGGCGAAGGTTTGAATGCTTTTCGCCATATTCCGTAGTTCAGCCATTGATAGAGGTATTTGTGGGTTATTATCAGATCCACCCACCGGTGCATCCGGTGGGATTGTCGGTTTTAGAGGCCCTAAGGGACGGCGCGGTGGTGTTGGAGGGAGTAGTGCATCTGGCATGGGCGGGGGCGGTGGAGGAGGGAGTAGGTCATCAGGTATGGGAGGGGGCAGCGGAGGCGGTGAGTTCTCAAGGTGTTTACTCATGAGACCCAAACATTTTCTCTCTTCTTCAAAGAGTTTGTTCATTGCTGATGCACGCTCTATTCGACAACTGTTCAGTTGGACTTTTAACCCATCATTTTCACGTTGTAACATCATGTGCTGTTCTTGTGATTTTCTATAATCTTCTTGCAGCCTTGTGTACCGTAGTGATAATGATTCCAGGGTGTCCGTGCATTTTTCCAGCGCGTCTCGTGCCTCCCCACAATCCGCCTGAAGCGACTTGTATTGATGGTAATACGTATCCTTCTCCACCACACATTTTTCCAAATCATCTTGTGATTGGTCAAAATCCCTTTTTAACACTCTGCATTCTTCGTAGAGACTACGCGTTTGTTCAGCGCTGCCAATACTCGACTGTGTTAAACTCTTTACCTCCTGCTGTAAAGTGGCAACCTCCCTTTGTGCTGTTAAACATGATGTAGAGACAGCCCGGCGTACAGCAGTTTCAAAGTCTAGCTTGGCCTTTAACAGAAGGCTTAATTTAGCCAAACGTTTATCTCTGTCTGCTTTCTTTTCAGCCGTTGTGGTTCCAGCTGTTACAGTTTTTAATGCACTGTCCACATCTGCTTCCTCCATCAACTGTGTCTCTTCATGGTAGTTTGTGATGGGCCCTGTGAGTGAAAATAAGGCACATTCGATCCAATCTGCTTTGGTCGGGTCGTGGCCTTGAGGTGGCACAGGCTGCCCTGTATCAGAGGTGTCAGGGGTCTCACCCTCTGTGCCTGCCATCTTTTATCTGGATTTTCAGTGAAAATCAAAATAAAAGATGTTCTGTATTCGTTATTCTAAACTTTTCACTATTTGAAATAAACAGGAAAGTTTAAATGTGCACAGGACAACTGTGGAAGATGATGTGTCAGAGAAAGGAAGAGAAAGGAAAAACTTTTCAGTTATCTGGAGTGAAAACTGTACTTTTGTTTGTTATTTTAAATTCTTTGTATTTAAAATAAGCAAAAATGTTTGTCCGTACCTCTGTTATTCTAAATATTTTATTTAAAATAAACAGGAGCTATTGTTTGTGTACAGAACAAAATTAAAAGCTGGTAACTCACCATAAAATGCTGACTTTTTATGATGTTTTTTGTGAATGTGACTGTTCGTCACTGAAAGTGCACCAGGAAATGACGACACAAATAGGCGGGTCGACGCAGCGCGTCACCAGCTCTGCTGTGCTGAGCGAGGCGGAGCTCGCTACACAGATACGTGACGTCAACCAATCAATCACAGTGCTTGTAGTCCTTTTCCCAAGCAACCATGGTAAATGTAGTTTTCTAACCTTCGACCAATGAAGTACCGGAAATGACGACAAAGTGGGTTGTCGCAACGGCGTGCGTTCCCACTACAGCGAATCAGCGCTCGCTACGAGTGATTGACAGCACACAACAGCGAATCAGCGTTCGCTACTTGAGTGATTGACAGCACACAGCTCTCGTTTCATCCAATCACAGCTCATAAACAAACGTGTACTTGGACACGTAGCTCTAACGTTAGCTCGCACAACAGACCACAACTTTATAGACTCTTAAAACAACTCAAACGCTACAAATTAACTTTCCAAAATTCTGAAACATGCGGCGAACACACCTAGACAGGCCAACTTAGTTACGCTCAGTAACACAGCACTGCAGCTGTTGAACAAACACGGACTCTCTCGGAGCGCGTTAAGGTCGGTTCCGGTCCACTTTGTCGTGGATCAGAAACTCGGGTCTGAACAGAACCGCTATCCGACACGTTCTAACAGTAATATGCTTCTTTGACCTGCTCTAAAATGTAAAATACCACAACAGCAATCTTGTAGATGTTAAATTAGCTTTCAGGCTTCTGACTCGGCGGTCAAACAAAGCTTTGTACAGGAGTCTGCGTGAACTGGACCGAACCAGAACCACCACAGACCACGGCTGACAAAACTTCACCTGAATGCTTCCAACAGCGTCTAACAGAGTTGAAACAATAATAATCTCACAGCTTCAAATGATAAAAACATGCAGAATCTGCCTGCTTTGAACACTTCCAGCCAAAAGCATTATCCTCAGAGTTTAAAACTTGGATCCACTTATGCAAACATGACGTTACAGTTCATGAGAAACCACAGAAATCAATAAACTTTCAGAACCACGTACGAAGGCCACCAGATGTAAGAATTATGAGGAGGTCAATATTAATACTGACCTCTTTATCTTAATTAATTTACTTATTCAGATTGAATAGTAAATTCACGGATTCTGTTCTTTTTCAGTTTACCCAATATTTCTGTGATCTTTATGATGGATAAATACACAAAGCCATTAAGTGACAAAGACGTTAACTTAGTTTGATATGTCAAAGAGACACTATCATTTATTTAAAATAAATCAACTAAATTAACACCATTACACTTGATTGACATGATTTCACTTTCTTTCAAATTAATACGTCAGCACACTTGAATCATAACACAACAGACATAAATATTGGATGTTAACATATTTAGTCTGTGGGCATTTCAGCTTAAAATAGTTTCCAGCTTAAGATTGAGAGGGAAAGGGAAAAGGAGGAAAGATTTATGGAGGAAGAAAAGTTAAGAGTCAGGGAGTTATCTTGATGTGTTTTAACCAGAAACATGGCAGTTCTCCGGCCGATTAAAGCTACACGTTGGTACCCTTGGCAAAGCATTTGACGACTTGTTACCTCGTGAAGATGGTCAGTCTCCCTCGGTCCAGTTTGGTCAGTTCGTTTACCATTCTCAGCGTCTCCAGACGTGCGCCTTGACTCGAACCGAAAGTAACGGCAGCTCCTGGTGGTGTTTCCAAGATAAGACGTTCCTTAAAGGAATGTCAATAAAAGAGAGCTTTTCACGGCTTGAAATAGATTTATAACAGGCATGTTATAAATCTTTTAACTGAATGACGTGTCCTTAGCGTGTGACTAGACGATCATCAGTTCTTTGGAGAAGACCATAGTTTGAGGCTTACTCCAGCAGACTTCCTTAGAGAAAGTAAGATGTGAAGGTTTTAACTGAGACGTGACCCAGAAAATGTGTTCTTTCTGATTGGCCGAATGGCATCATAAGTTGATGTGAGGATGACATCAACATGTTGAAAGGGGGTCAAAAGATTAGTTTGTCAGAAAGATAAAGTGTTAGTTTCAGATGTCAGCATTTTATCATAAAACTGATTCCTTTGCTTTAACACTTTAACAAAATACTGTTGGTTTGATTAAAACAACGTCATTAAGCATCACATATGGGACCTATTAATGATAATAGCTTGATTATTAAATAGGACAAAAACAAAAGTCTTTGGGTGTCTAGATTGTCCTGAGCTCAAGCTAAAATGAATGAGATAAAGTGTTCCTTTTATCTTCACATGCAAGTTCGAGAGGAGAGGAGAAATCCTCCATGTACAACATTTTGAATTAAGCAGAGTATTTGATTTATCTGACATTAAAATGTACTGATGCTCTTACAAATAAAATTATTCATTTGATAACATTTGAATTAACAAAATTAAAAGAAGTCTCTGTGACCCGAGATTGCACCTTTGACACAGCAGTGAAACACAGTTTAACTCTCACAGAATAACACAGCTTAAAAGCACACATCATGAAAATGACAAAAGTTATTCTTTTGATCACATCAGCCTAAAATCAAAGATAGAAATAGTCTCTTATTGGTGACTATGTTATCAGATTATAGCTAAATGAATAATTTTGTAGTAAATGTCTTGCTTTACTGAGAGGTCAGTAAAGGTCATCACTGGACAGTTCAAAAACCTTAATTTGACCCTGGGTAGGTCCACTACACACATCAGGTGCATATAGGTAGGGCCTAATGTAAAATCCCAATCATAAGCCCACCTTAAAAAAACCACATAATTGCATGACACATAGAACCAGAGTGGCACTGACTGGAAACCAACCAGCCAACAACCTTCGATGTGGGGACCTGCAGCTCCAACGCTTGGTCTTCAACCTTCGTCCAAGGGTCGCCTCCTCTGCGTCAATCGAGGGATTCCCTCTACATGCTGATTATGAAAACAATTGTTGCTGATCAATCGCCAACTCTAATCGATATGGAATTATCGTTGTGGAATTACCGCTGTGGATTATAAGACTTTGTTTTCCAAAGGATCACAGACTTTGTTTTCCAAGAGTTAACAGACTCAGTTTTCCAAGGGATTACAAGCTTTCCGCTATGGGATTACCTACAAACAGTATGGAATTTCCAAAAACATTATGGGATTATAATTTTGATTTTTCTTTTCCACTTACTGGATTACTTCAAGATCAAAGACAGTTCAAGGTTTCCTTTCGTGTTGGACCCCATCCCCAAGGACTGGCGATGGCTTCCAAAAGGGGGGAGATGTAGTGGACCTACCCAGGGTCAAACTAAGGTTTTTGAACTGTCCAGTGATGACCTTTACTGACCTCTCAGTAAAGCAAGACATTTACCACAAAATCATTCCATTAGTTGTAATCTGAGAATATAGTCATCAAAAGAGACTATTTCTATCTTTGATTTTATTCTAATGTAATCAAAAGAATAACTTTTGTCATTTTCATGATATATGTTATATGCTGTTATTCTTTAAATGTGAAACATCAATGTGTCATTTCTGCAAATGAAAAGGTGTCAAAGTTCAGCTAAAATGTCAAACTGACTCATACAGAAATTGTTTTTGTCGAGTTTCAGCTAAAACTCTCATCTAGCGTCTGAAAGTCTCTCACTCAGATACTTTTCCTAAACAATTTCCTTCTCTGCGCTGAATTTCACCTTGAATAGTGATAACAAGTGGACCAATGAAAAAGAGACAAGTCGCTCTCCTCTCAGAGCCGGTACTAAGTTCTAAGCCAGTGGTTCCCAAACTACGGCCCGCGGGCCGCATCCGGCCCGCCCCCACATTTGGTCCGGCCCCCAGAACAATAGTAAAAAAAAAAAAAAAAAAATTTTTTTTTTTTTTTTTTACAAATGAATACATGTACAGTACTGTACGGTCACCAAGTACTTAGCATATCCTAACACAGTTTTTAAAGATGAAGGAGTAAGTTGAATTGTCTCCCTTTCACATAAATATTATTTTCACACAGAGTGGGAGGAGGAGTATTTTTTTGTTTATTCTAATTCAAAGTCTATTTGCCTCATCTGTAATTCGAGCATCACCTGGCGTGGATGGAGAGTTCTGGAGTCTGCTCTCAGAAGAAAAGTATCCTTACATCCGAAGATGTGCTTTGAACTAGCACTTTTTGGATCTACCTACCTGTGTGAGTCTGCTTTTTCACACATGAAAATCATCAAGTCCAAAAACAGATCCACAATGACTGATGATCATCTGGAGACCTGCCTGCGCCTCCCAACCACCTCATACTGCCCCGCGCCTCCTCCTCTCAGTGTCAGAAGTGC
Source organism: Garcialebias charrua (assembly GCA_038048925.1). Lineage (NCBI taxonomy): Eukaryota > Metazoa > Chordata > Actinopteri > Cyprinodontiformes > Rivulidae > Garcialebias > Garcialebias charrua. The sequence continues at coordinate 10,975 of JBBPBX010084700.1, forward strand.
CACTAAGGTAGAGACACATTTATTTTATACAGCTTGCACCAGATGACACCATCCTGCTGCACAGAGCAGCTGCCTAGTTTTGATATTTAGGTTTTATTGAGGTTTGAAATAGTTGTTGGAGATTTGTAAATCTGCACCTTTGTAAGTCACTTTTTGTAAATAGTGTAAATGAGGGAGTTTTATATTGTTCAGTTCATTGTTTATTCGTTTCTTTAAAAAATATGGTGTGCTTTTCAAATATTGCGTCATTTTACTTTGATAAAATACTTTAATTAAATAAAACTAGCAACACATTACGTTCTGTTTTATTTACTTTAAAGAAGTGAGGAGTAGGGAGATGAAAAATTTTGTTTTTTGATACTGAGACTGGACGAGTAGCTCTCGGCAAACTGCCGACTTCAAAAGTAACTCTTGGTTCAAAAAAGGTTGGGCACCCCTGATTTAGGCACTCCTGCAATCGTCACACTTTTTCCTGTTAAAAACTGACTCCGGCCCCCCACCAGAGAAGGGAAAAGTTATGTGGCCCTCACAGGAAAAAGTTTGGGGACCACTGTTCTAAGCTGTTGCTGGAACGGAGGAGTTTCTGGGAACTTCAAAGAGATGTGAACCTTTCCCAAAGAGCTGAATGAATGCCTGTCACCCGCCAAGGACAGTCATTCGGCTAAGGACTAAATAACAGGCTGTTATGAGTCCACTTCGAACGAGCGCAAGCTCAAAACTTTGTTTATTCCTTCCTGGAATAAGTTTATCTTGAAGTCAGAGGCCAGGAGCTGACATATTCTCTGATGACCAAGCGGAAACCAGGAGACGTTGAAACGTAAACTAGAACCAGTTTTGGACGTGCTGGGACTAAAGGACTCTGCGCATCTGAAGGCTGGTGTCATTTCTTTATCAGACTCGTCGAAAGGTAAAGAGCTGTTTACAAACGTACCTGGATTTTAGCAGAAGTCGGATGGAAGTGTCACTTTTGGTATCATGCTCAAGATAATTTCCTTTAAACCATCTCCCATCTTCCTCCTATCTTTTTCTCTCAATCTAAGCTGGAAACTATTTTAAGCTAAAGAGCCCACAGACTAAATATGTTTAACATCCAATATTGAAGTCTGTTGTGTTAAATTTAAGTGTGCTGACGTATTAAATTGAAAGAAAGTGAAATCATGTCAATCAAGTGTAATGGTGTTAATTTAGTTGATTTATTTTAAATAAATGGTAGTGTCGCCTGGCATACCAACTAGGTTAACGTCTCTGTCACTTAATGGCTTTGTTTATTTATCCATCATAAAGATCACAGAAATATTGGGTAAACTGAAAAAGAAAAGAATCCGTGAAATTACTATTCAATCTGAATAAGTAAATTAATTAAGGATAAAGAGGTCAGCTTAATACTGACCCCTGTTAAAATCCTTTAGTTACATCTGGGTGACACTTTATGTGTTTAAAGACACAATATATGGTCTCCCTCATGTTCTCTTCAAGCGTTTGGCTTCATTTCACGAAAAAAGATGAGACCAGGACTACTTGTAACGCATGCAACGCGTCCATTACGATAAAGGGAGGAAATACGTCGAACATGCAGAAGATTTGGCCACTCGGCATGCGCTGATTTTGAAGAAATGTACCGTTTTTAACACGCTGCTTGGAGGAGAAGGAAGTGGAGAGAAAGCGTCCACCTCCGTTGTAAATGTTACAGCAGGTAACGTCAAATTCTTTCACTTGTTACCTTTTAGCTATACTGCTTCCACTGTATTTTATAAATAATCTCCATCTCATGTAATAACATTTAGCTGACGAGGATTGCCGGAGTCTGGCTGGCTCAGAGGCTGTTGCTAGCACACTTAGCTTTCAGGATGACGATATTAACACACAACAGACCTAAAAATGCCACCGTAGAAATGGGAGCAAAAACAAAAGTGTTGTTTTATATTTTTGTTCAGTGTGTTTCATTGTAGCCTCTTTCTGTTGTGAGAGCTTTTCTTGCTGCTCAGTGTTTTTAATGGTGAATTTCTTCTGAAGCTGGCAGAGCTGGGAGACACGCAGAGGGAGAGACACCGAGGGAGGCAGAAGAGGATGAAGATGATAACTATGTAAGTTTTGTTTTTTGTAATGAAAGATGATAGATTGCATGGATTATTACACTATTTATTTTAAAATTGAATCTTGTGGTTATGTCAATAATTTCAGATGCCTCCTGTAAAGCAGCAAAAAGAGACAACCCTAGAAGAACTTTTTGAGGAAGAGACAGAAGTCCAACTGTATAGAAGCCTTTCACCCATTCCAACCATGGACAGCCCCTTAATACGGTAATGTTAATTAGGAATTATTTTTTCATAAAAGTTCTATTTTTGTTCTGGTGAAAGAGCATTAAATACTTCATGCACACAAATGGTGTACTATATATTTTTTTCTAACTCAATGAGAATTGTTAACAGAATTGATAAGGAATTGAATCGATAAATGATATTGATAAAGGAATCGATATTGATAATTTCTTAACAATTCCCATCCCTAGACAAGGGCTGATTCTTATTCCGAGATAAGTTATTCCTGCCGGTGACCAATGGAAAGGGATGTTACTGGGCACAACAGACTCTGCCATAGCCCCAACAGGCATGGCCTCTGTCTTTAACAGATTAACCTTAAAACCCGACACGTGTCCGAATTGCTTTAAACATTCCATCAGATGTGGGATAGATGTATCAATCTTATCCAAGAATAAAAGTACGTCATCCGCATAGAGAGAGATTTTATGTATTTTATCTCCAACCTCTATCCCCTTTATCTTAGTTTCAGTTCTTATAAGCTCTGCAAATGGCTCAATAGCCAGTGCAAACAAGAGAGGACTCAATGGACACCCCTGTCGGGTTCCTCGCTCAAGGAGGAAGGGATCTGAACAATGGGAGTTGACAATTATGGAGGCTTTAGGTGATCGATACAGTAATTTTACCCATTCAATGAATCCTGTCCCAATTTTAAATTTGTCCATAGTGCAAAAGAGAAAGGGCCATTCAACTCTATCAAAAGCCTTCAGTGAGTCCAGGGACATCACTAATCCTTGTATGGCATTATTACTGGCAAACTGTATAATATTCATAAGCCTCCTAATATTGTGAAAAGAATTTCTTCCTTTGATGAATCCTGTTTGATCTGGTTTTACCAACGGGCAATCATAGGTTCAAGCCTAAGGGTCAGCACCTTCGCCAGAATCTTTGCATCCACATTAATAAGTGAGATGGGCCTGTAAGAGGCTGGGTCTTCTGGGTCTTTGTTTTTTTTTTCAAAATTAGACTAATATTAGCTGAAGACATTGTTTCTGGTAACCGGTGTGTAACATTAAAGCTGTAATTAAAAGTTTTAGTTAGATGCGTAGTAAGATTATGCTTATATGCTTTAAACCATTCGGCTGAAAATCCATCAGGACCTGGTGATTTCCCGCTACGCATTAGTGCTATTGCTTCCAATATTTCTTTTTCCTGTATGGGTCCACCCATAATGTCTTGCTGCTGTTCTGTCAGTGTTGGCAGCTTGACTCTAGAAAGAAATTTATCCAGTTCCTCTTTCGTGCTATTGTTATCAGATTTGTATAAAGATTTGTAAAATGACACAAATACAGAACTAATTTTATTTTTATCAAAGTGTCTGTTACCTCTTGCATCTCTAATGCTTGCTATATTGTTATGTTGTCTCTGGTTGAGCAGGCGTGCCAAGTATTTACTAGGTTTATTTCCATATTCATACATACGTTGTCTTTGGTAGAATAATGACCTCACAGCCTTTTCATTTATAATTGAATCCAGAGCAGCTCTAATAGTTTGTACCTTAACAAGATTTACTTTAGTAGGTTGGGATTTATGAATAGCTTCTGCCTGCTTTAGGTCCATCTCCAATCTGTTTTGTTTCATCTGTAATGTTTTCTTACGATGTGCCATATATGAAATTGTGAACCCTCTTGTAAGGGGTTAAAGGGGGGGTCAGTTTAATACTGACCTCCTTTTTACCTTAATTTACTTATTCAGATTGAATAGTAATTTCACGGATTCTCTTCTTTTTCAGTTTATTCAATATTTCTGTGATCTTTATGATGGATAAATAAACAGAGCCATTAAGTGACAATGGACACGTTAACTTAGTTTGATATGTCAAAGAGACACTATCATTTATTTAAAATAAATCAACTAAATTAACACCATTACACTTGATTGACATGATTTCACTTTCTTTCAATTCAAATACGTCAGCACACTTAAATTTAACACAACAGACATAAATATTAGATGT
>JBBPBX010084701.1:0-15249 GCA_038048925.1 Garcialebias charrua
CTGATGATGGAGGAGGTTGTGGACTTGTTCAGTGTGATGGTCCCATCAGGCTGCATCAGGCCTCCTGAAGGCCCACAAGCTCACAGCTCTTTTTCCACAGCTTCACCTGCACATCAGAGTCAGAGGACTGCATGGAGATCATTGTGGATCAAGATGGATCCAAAGCTTCATCACTTCATGTTCATCCAGTGAAGACTTGGAGGGAGTTTCTTTAAAAGCTCCTCATTACAAACTATGAAGTCAAACATGAAAATGTTCTCCTCCAGTGTGAAAGAGTTGACTCCGGTAGTTTTCCACATATATTCATGTGTAATTCTGAAATGTGTCTACAAACTGTGTGTAAACAGAGCACTCAGCTGAATGTGACAAACATCATGTGGAAACTGGAGTCACATGATGGAGCTCCATTTGTCTGCTGGAGTCTGTGGAGGTCAACAAATATGGAGGAATGGGACAAGCGTAGAATCTCCTAGAAGACGTTTAGGTGGAAATATAAGAATGAATCTGCAGCTAAACGCTAAATAAAAGAGACAAAATGAGTAAAGCAGCTATAATAATAATAAAACAGAAGTCATCATTTATCTGCTGCCAAACTTTACTCAACAAATTAGAACATAAACACAAAGTAACAAATTCAAACTGTTCTCCATCACAAACAACTTTTCCACACACGTCAACATTGTTCACCTATTTTCTGTCACTTCGGCTGTTTCCGCAGCTAAACAAACACATGCTAGTTGGCAGCTGGCTCCATTTTGGTTGATAATTCTTTAATGAGGAATGCATTAAGCATCGAGATGAGAACAAACTTGAAGGATTTAGTTTTTGACTTCCTGATTTGTTGGAGCGCTCTTCATGACTTTGTGCTGAGTGTTTTTACTCTGAACTTCTAAACATACAAGAAATAAAATGTTTGTTTTTCACAAAGTTCAACGTTTTGTTCAGCACATCCAGCGACTGTTGCAAATGTAAATGTTCAATGTTTTCCTCACAGAAACCTGCGCACATTTCAAGAAATCCATCAGAGGTTTGAGTTTAGTAAATCAGTGAACATCAACAGATCCAATGATTTGGATTCAAAAGATCCAAAACTCCACAGAAACCAGTTTGAGCTCAACGGAGACATTTTTGTCCATTTTATAGTCAAACACAAAGACATTTAAATCTAAATCATTCTTTGGACATCAAAAATCTTATGACTGTAATTAAATCTTTTTATTTTTAAAGTTTCCAAAACTCATGTTTCCATCAAATCACAAAGTTTTGTTAACGAATGTGAAAGTTGATGTTAAATAGTTCAAAGCTTCATTTCAAAGTGAACCTTTGGTTCAGTGTTTGTCAGAAATGTTTGGTTGTGAAGCTCAGGCTTTAGATGATGGATGGACAGACAGACAATAAACAGATGTTTGAATGATCCAGAGGAACAGTTCAAAAACACATCTGGAAATGTTTCAACATAGAAACTACTTTCATGTTTTGAAACACTCAAATGTTTTTTCATCCAAAAGTGTTTTTGTGTTTGTGTTTTTTGACTGAACTCACAGAGTTGAGATGTTTTCAAAGTCAAAATGATTTTCTTTCCTTCATCAGCAGCTAAATGTAGAATATTTGATGCTTCATGGAGTCACATAGTGTTTCATCAAACAGCTGGTTGTGCTGCTGTTTTAAATTGTGTCCTAAATGTGAAAAGTGATGCGAGGACATCATTTGATTGTCCACTCTGAAGACTTTAGAGAAAGACAAACAGAGGTTTCTGTGAGACACTTGAAGCTGGACGTGTTCATTGAAGTGTTTCTTGTGAGCAGACTCCAACATGTCTCTGGTCTCAGACTCAAACACTCGGGACACATCAGCTGAAATAAAGTCCACTTTGCTGCAAACATCTGCTGCTGTGAAAACAAAGTGGAAACATGAACGCAGCAGGAAAAGTCATTTTGAACGCTGCACACAAGATGACTTTTCTGTGGATCATCAGTGAAAATATTGTCCACAAGTGATTTCAGCAGCATGTGGTGGTTGAGGCCAGTGTTCCTTTAACAGCTGTTTCCTCTTGCTCACATCTGTTTGACAGAATCAAAGGAGTGAAATAGTTAGAAATGTGTTCCAGTTTGATCCACGTGAAGTTGAAGAATTCAAAGTGAAAGAATTCAACAAGAGCCTCAACAGTCTTCTACTCTCCATCATGTTCAGCCTCTGGATTGAGACGTTTCAAACTGAAAAGTTCATTTCCTTTGGCTTCCAATGATTTTAGCAGCTCAAGTCTTTTTTCATTGACTCCTTTAAGAATAGATTTGGACTTGTTCTTAAATGTTGTGTTTGAACACCTTCACTTTGTTGTTTTATGGATGTTATTTTGGAGTTTGTTGTTCAGCACATTGGTCAACTGTTGTTGTTTAAATCTGCTTTATTAATAAAGTTGATCTCATTTGATTCATGGATCAGCCTGTATTCTATATTTATACAACATGTAATGATATAATAATCAAGTTCAATAATCAATAATAATTAATAATTGTATAATAATAATTGTAATAATCAAGTTCAATGACACATTTTACAGACAGAAGCACGGCTGTGCCATGGGATCTCCAGTGTCACCCATTGTTGCAAACCTCTACATGGAGGAAGTGGAACAGAGAGCCCTTAACTCCTATGAGGGGACAACTCCAAGCCATTGGTTCAGATATGTGGATGATACCTGGGTCAAAATCCAAGCCAGGGAGGTGGAAGCGTTCACCAGACACATTAACTCGGTTGATAACAACATCAAGTTCACCAGAGAGGATGCTAACGATAACAAGCTGCCTTTTTTGGACTGTTTGGTGCATATGGAGGGAGAGGACAGTCTCAACATTGAAGTTTACAGAAAACCAACCCACACAGACCAGTATCTTCTGTTTGACTCTCACCATCCACTGGAGCACAAACTTTCTGTCATAAGAACCTTACAGCATCGGGCAGAACACATCCCCACAAGGACAGAAGGGAAGGAAAAGGAACAGAAACACATCAACAAATCGCTGCAAAAATGTGGATATCCCAACTGGGCTTTTGTCAAGTCAGCGAGGAAATCTGATAAACACAATAATCAACAGAAAAATGCTAACAGACGGAAAAACATTGTCATTCCTTATGTTGCTGGAGTCTCAGAGAATTTCAGAAGGATTTTCAACAAACACAACATCCCAGTACATTTCAAACCCAGCAGGACTCTCAGACAGAGGCTGGTCCACCCTAAGGACAGAACCCCCACACACAAACAGAGTGGTGTGGTGTATGCAGTCCAGTGCAGCGAGGTCTGCTCAGACCGTTACATTGGAGAAACGAAGCAGCCTCTTCACAGACGAATGTCCCAACACAGGAGAGCCACCACCTCTGGACAAAACTCCGCTGTTCACCTCCACCTCACGGACAAGGGACACTCATTTGAGGATGAAAATGTGCAAATTTTGGACCGAGAGCACAGATGGTTTGAGAGGGGTGTTAAGGAAGCTTTGTATGTTAAGAGAGAAAAACCTTCTCTTAACAGAGGAGGAGGTCTGAGATTTCAACTTTCCAAGACTTACAACTCAGTTTTGGGGCTGATTCCCAAGCTTTTTACACCGGATGGGAATAGAGGTGTCTTGTCTATGAATTAGACTAGCAATTTTTTTTTATTTTTTTTTTACCTCTGTTGTTGGGCTGTGAGGTGTTTTTATCAATTTACATACATTTGTGTGTCTTCTGTCAGAGACTTCAAGGGAACCCCCTACTGTTAAGGTGTGATCTGTCAATTTACATGTATGTGTTACCTCAGCTTGCAACCAACATATGTTGGTGCGTGACTCCTTTTGCAAATCCACGTGCACACAGTCTGGTTTTGTCAGATTTCAACTTTCTAAAACTTATGGTGCGGACCTGCAGCTGTTTTCCAAGACGCATCCCACCTGATGAGAACAGAGGAGCCTCACTTGTGAATTAGATTAACAAAGACTTTGACAGGTCCCTGGTATCAATGTGTGAAGTGTTTTTTGTCAATTTACATACAGTAGGATGTGTGTGTGCTTTCTGTAAGCTCTGCTTTTTCACACACTGAACTTTGAATGGGTCACAGGCACGTGTTATCCCAAATATGTGTGTGTGTTAGCTTCCAATTTACCTAGTTTGGTGTGTATCAGTGGCCCAGCTTGCTTATAACTTCTCTCTCCCTCTCACAGTCTTCAAAGAATTGAGAAAGCTTATCGGATGATGAGCGAAACGTCTTCTGTTACAAATAAAGTCCAGTTGATCTTGAATTGAACGCCTTTTTGATTTAACATGTAATGATGTTACACAACTATTTGATGTTTTTCTAAGAGAATGGCTGAACTTTAGGACTTGATGACAGTTTTTCTGCCTGATTGTTGTTTATTTGATGAAGAAATGTGATTTGATCTCTCTGTGATTTAAATGTGTCTGGAATGACAAAAAGAAAAAAGAACTTGAACAAGTTTCTGTCCACAGTCACACTGACTAAAGCTGACACATTAAAGCTGGTCAAACTTTGCTCGGCGGCTCCTCTCATCACTCCGTCCTGGAGTTTATTGCTGAAGGCTGTTTTTGTCCAAGTGGACAAATGTCTGAGCCTGAAGACCAAGGAGACAGCAGCTGTTCAGATCCTGAAGAAGGATCCAGATGTTTCCAGGACTCTGATAAAGAGGTTGATCCCAGACGTGTGTTCATGAAGATTCAACACTTTTCTTTCTGCTCTGCTTGAAGATGCACCACAAGCTGCTCATCTTTCATGACATCATCTAGTTTGTGTCCTCGTCTTGTTTTCCAGATGTTCCTGATGAACATGATCAGTGTCCTGAACACAGAGCCTGTAACCTGGTCCAGTTCTAGGACTGGTTCCAGTACATGGGGCAGACCTGTCTCACCTTTGAGGTGCTGGACAGGACTCTCTCTGACCTGTTGCATGAGGCAAACTGGATGCTGCTGAACACAGATGTGATCTGCCACACACATCTGCACAGCAGCTGTTTCTTCTAATGCACAACTGATATCTATTGATCTATAGATCTGGATCAAGTCCTCACAGCTGTGCTTTGAAACACTATATTTGAAAATAAAACGTTTTAAAGTAGAAATATGAATGTTCATTTTATTTATTTGTATATTTTTATGAATATATCTTAACAGTGTCCGACACTTGAGAAGATAAACCCAACACTTAAGAAAAAATACCACTGTTTAAATGCAAAGACTGAACTTTATTATTCTAGAATATGTGCTGAATAAATACTATTCTTTCTTAAACTACATCAGATGGGTCTAAATTCAGTGAAATATTGACAAGTTTTCATGGGAACACAGAAACTAAAGATGCTCAATTCGAGCTCTTATTTTGAAGAGCAGCAGCTAACGGAAGTGATGTTCTCCCAGCACCGGAAGTTGCTCAGTTCTGACGTCAGTGTTTGTTGTTCTGCTCCGTAGCTACGAGCTGAAGGCCTTTTCTCTCGACTGCTGCTCAAATGAGTTGAAGTGAACGTTAAATTGAGCTGTAACATCTGTAAATGTTGCTGACCGGAAGTGAACAGATGTGGAGACAGCGGCTCAAACAGCTGGAAGCAGAGGAAGAAGAAAAGTCTGAGGATTTTGGAAGTAGAGCTGCAGCTCAGGAACAAACGGAGCAAGACACATGTTAGATGCTGTTTTCAGTCCCAACCATCAACTGCATCTTTTAGGTTTGTGTCTTTATTCTTTCTCTCCAGTGACTTTGTTACAAGTTAGTAGCAGTTTTCTGGAAGATAAAGGAGTTACTTCTTACTCTCTGTGCTGATCCGAAACAAACAAAGAGTGAACGACTCAAGTGAACCGGGTTACTTTAATGATTCATTAGACTGACCCAGATCCATAAAGGAACCAGGTTACTTTAGTGATTCATTAGACTGAACCAGATCCATAAAGTGAACCGGGTTACTTTAGTGATTCATTAGACTGACCCAGATCCATAAAGTGAACCGGGTTATTTAGTGACTCATTAGACTGACCCAGGTCCATAAAGTGAACCGGGTTACTTTAGTGACTCATTAGACTGACCCATATCCATAAAGGGAACCAGGTTACTTTAGTGACTCATTAGACTGACCCAGATCCTTAAAGTGAACCGGGTTATTTTAATGACTCATTAGACTGACCCAGGTCCATAAAGTGAACCGGGTTACTTTAGTAATTCATTAGACTGACCCAGATCCTTAAAGTGAACCGGGCTATTTTAGTGACTCATTAGACTGACCAGATCCTTAAAGTGAACCGGGCTATTTTAGTGACTCATTAGACTGACCCAGATCCTTAAAGTGAACCGGGCTATTTTTTTTTTTTTTTGTATATATATATTTATTCAGAATGTACAACTGTATAAAATTTACATCCATTGTACAATATTATGTTTTTCCCTTTTTTTAGAAAGAAAATAAAAGAAAAAAAATGAGAAAAAATAAAATAAAATAAAAAATAAGAAAAGATAAAAATAAATAAATAAACACCCACCCCACCCACTCTCTCAATGTAGTAACATAGGCAATAATAGTTACATTTTAGAATTAAACTTTTTTTTTTTTTTGAAAGGTCAGAGTTAAAAGAGAAGAATACAACAGAAACATTTAAAAGGATTAACATAAAACAATTACATTGATACTCATCACTCTCCCAGATCTAATCTGGTTAGAATGTCCAGGAAGGGTGTCCATATCCGGTCAAACTTGGTTAATGTCCCACGTGTAGAATGTAGAATTTTTTCAGGAGTGCAATATGATAACAGTTCGTTGATCCAATGTTTTTGGTTTGGTGGTTCTACAGATTTCCAATTCTTAAGAATACACTTTTTTGCAGCAGATGATGCTAACAAAACAAAGTATTTCTTGCAGGGATATATATTCAAGGACATAACATCGCCAAGTATCCAAATCCTGGGGTCAACATCTAAAGAAAGTCCACAAACTGTTGAAGTTGTCAGAATTACATTATTCCAGTAGTTTTGCAAATGTACACAATTCCAAAGCATATGAAGAAGGTCACCTACAGTTGTACCACATCTCTGGCATTTGTCAGTGATATTGGCATTCATTTTATTCAATTTATATGGGGTATAATATATGCGGTGAAAAATATTAAATTGAGTTTGCCTGTGTTTTGTTGATCGTAATATTGTTTGGGATGAATTTAGTAATGTATTCCAGTTTTTGTCATCATATTTACAATTTAAATCCGATTCCCATTTTGATTTATTTGAGTACTTCTCATAAGCTGGTAAATGGTCAATAACAGTTTTATAAACACAAGAAACAAGTCCTTTTGTATTGGTACGTTTGGGGTCTAATAAGCATGTTTCCAGCGGAGTTTCATCCGGTTTATTCGGAAATATCTCTAATGTTAGGCTCTTAATCCAATGTCTAATCTGAAAATATTTGAAGTGATTGTGCCTATGTATATCATAGCAATCAGACAATTGACTGAAGCTGGCAAAGACATTATTAATATAGAGGTTGCTGACTGTTCTAATGCCTTTTCTATTCCAAGTTTGTAGTATACCATCTGCTATAGGTTTAGGAATATTAGGGTTACCTTTAGTGCTGGACGATAATTCAATAACGATAAATATCGCGATATACTTTTATTCAATAACGATGATATGAAGTTTAAGCATATTTTCGATATTTCGATAGGATTTTACAACTTTTCACTGACGTTTTTCTCTTTCTGTTCGGGTTGGAGCGTCTGCTTCAACAACGCGCCCGGACAGAAAAAGCTGTGACACAAAACGTGCGTGGTGACGTCGTTGTTACGCAGCGCTCACTCCAACAGCAGGCGTTAGCGGTAGCAGGCTAAAAGCTAAGCTAGTCTCCAAAGCGTGTTGTTTTCGCTTCAAAATGAGTGCTCATGAACGTCAGAATGTGACTGAACAAAGTTTCACAAGCGAAGAGAAAGCAGACGACATCACTGATGAGAGGAAAGACTTAATTCGTCGGTGTGGACGTAGTTCGGTTTTGTTAAACTGCAGGTCTCATCTGCAGCGAGTCCTCGGTTTGTTTATTTTTCAAAACGTGACGGAGAGTCGTTCTAATTAGCGGTGGAAACATCTACTGTACTTGTTTAATCTGAAGAGTTTCCACTCGATAGAATATGATGAGAGTCAGAAGATGAAGAATAAAGTTTGAGCCAACGTTTCCCTGAAACTACGACGTAAACAAACAGCCCCAGCGCGACATGTTTTTTTTTATTGAAAATAAAACAGATTCATCAGAATAAAAAGAAAGAAAAACACTGAATGAAAAGGTGCAGAAAGACGAAAATAGTGTTATAATATCTGCCCCTTGTTTAAAAAATACAAAATAACTACAAACAACAACCTTCACTTCACCTGCACCACACCTTCCCAACAACTTTGATTTAATCATCTTTTAAAACATATAAATAGTTTTATAAATGTTTATGATGATATCAAGTCAACACAATCCTGTTTCCTGATTTACAACTCAGCTCCTTCACACTAGTTCTAAATGAAGATTTTACAAACATTTACATTCCCTTCAGGGTTTAATAACTTTTTAAACAAAATGTAATTGAATATTTGGGGGTAATATTTTTTTTAGTTTTATATATGACTTGTAAAATACTATGTTCAACCAAATCATAACATTTTAATAATTTCAATTGATGAAATAATATATTTGTTGGGTGACCATAGCACTTCCTAATAATAATTCTTACAGCTCTTTTTAGTAAAATAAAAATAGGATTTGTAAAAGTTTTGCATGCTTTTCCCCAAACTTCAATACAACAGATTAAATATGGAACAATCATTACATTATACAATATATTCAAAACTTTGTCATTCAAAAACTATTTTACTTTATACAATAATGTAATTGATTTTGTTATTTTTATTCTGACCCGACAGAATTATTGGGTTGAGAATTTTATGTTTATTTGATGGTGATTTCCATCTTTTTGGAGGCTAAATACAAATACAAGGTGAACATCAATTTATTTGTATAGTTTATAGGTTTTTTTAGGCTTTTATATTGTTTATATCGATATCGAATTATATCGATATCGACCGAAATTAAGAACTATATCGTGATAAAAATTTTGGCCATATCGTCCAGCCCAGGTTACCTTTAAGTGGCATGTTAACCAAAAATCGTGTGTTTAGTTTTAATAGAGTATGTAACTGAGTCCATGCATCGTAGGTAGCTAAAATTAAAGGATTTGATGTAATTTTAGTCAGCTGCTTTTTTGAACCCAAGAATGGAATAATTGCCAATGATACAGATTTTAATTCTTGTTGTTCTATAGAAAGCCACCTCATATTGTTGCCATTCGAATAAGTCCACATCCATAGAATACGGAGCTGGGTGGTTAAATAATATATTCTAAAATTTGGAAGATTCAATCCGCCTTTAGCATAAGGAGCCTGTAATGTAAGAAGCTTAACTCTTGGGACCTTTTTTTGCCATAAAAATAGAGATAGTGCTTTATCTAATTTCTTAAAATATGTCATTGGAACTTTTAAGGGGATACATTGAAATAAGTAAATAAATTTAGGTAGTATAGACATTTTGATTGAATTAACTCTGCCAATTAAAGATAGTGGGAGATCCATCCATCGTTCCAACTCTGCTTTAGTTTTATTAATTAATGATGTATAATTCTTTTGGTAAGTTTGATCATACGAGGAACTAATATTAATACCAAGGTATGTAAAACCATCCGTGCACCATTTAAATGAACCAGGTAGTAATTGTGTCTCCTGTTCTGTCATATTGAGTGGAAACGCTTCACTCTTGGAATAATTAATTTTGTAGCCTGAAACCCTGCTGTATGACCCAATGCATGCTAGTAAAGATGGAAAGGATATAGAAGGTTGAGTTATAAATACCAATAAATCGTCCGCATATAGCGCAAGTTTATGTTCTTCTATACCTACCCTCATTCCTGTGATGGATAAATCAGAGCGGATAGCAATCGCTAATGGTTCTATAGCAATGGAAAATAGACTAGGAGAACTTGGGCATCCCTGTCTACAGCCTCGAGAAAGCAAGAAGGCGTCTGACAAAACCCCATTAGTCAAAATCTGTGACCTAGGGTTGTTAAAGAGTGTTCTTATATATCTAATAAAGGTTTCACCAAAATTCATAGCTCTCAAGGTTTCAAAAAGAAAATCAAGTTCAATTCTATCAAACGCCTTCTCAGCATCCATAGAAAGTATCGCCAGGGGGTGCCTCTTTCTTTTAGCAATATCAATAATGTGAAACAACCTCCGAATATTGTCAGAGTCAGAGTCAGAGTCAGAGAGAATTTATTGTCATTTGCACCGCATGTAGTACATGTGTTGAAAACGAGATTATGTACACAGGGTCCCAGTTACATCCAACAACAAATGCAAGAGAAATACAATAATAACATCTAGGATTAACTAAGAGAGACATCACATCAGCTAGTAATACACTAAGCCCTAATGTAGTAGAAAAACATCATTATAAACAGCAGCACGAACATGAGCAGATGGTCACAGATGAACGCAGCAACAAGAAACAGATCAGTATCAGTATGATGTGACATTTTGCAGTGTTTATTCTTATTATTTATTTATTCATGAGTCTGACAGCCTCAGGGTAGAAGCTGTTTCTCAGTCTAGTGGTTCTACATTTGATGCTCCTCAACCTCCGTCCCGAGGGGAGTGGTGCAAAGAGTGAGTGTGCTGGGTGAGTGAGGTCTTTCATGATGCAGGTGGCTCTTTTTCTGCATCTGGAGGTGTAAATGTCTGTGATGGTGGGGAGACTGACTCCCACAGACTTCTGTGCAGCCTTCACCACTCTCTGCAGAGCTTTTCTCTCTGCAACTGTGCAGCCTCCATGCCACACGTTGATGCTGGAGCACAGGACGCTCTCCACTGCACACCTGTAGAACGAGGTGAGGACTGGGCTTCTCAGACCGGCTCGTCTCAGCCGTCTGAGGAAGTAGAGTCTCTGATGACCTTTCTTGATCAGGCTGGTGGTGTTATTGCTCCAGCTGAGGTTATCATTCAAGTGTACACCCAGGTATTTGTAGCTGGAGACCACCTCCACCGCAGATCCACCTATATACAGTGGGGTGTGGGTGTGTTTGTTCCTTCTGAAGTCCACAATCATCTCCTTCGTCTTCTTCACATTCATGTGAAGGTTATTCTCTTTGCACCAGCTCTCCAGATGTTCCACCTCCTGTCTGTAGCTGGACTCATCATTATCTGTGATGCATCCCACCACAGCTGTATCATCTGCAAACTTAACAATATGACAGCCTGGATGTGTGGCTGTACAATCATATGTGAGCAGAGTGAACAGAAGAGGGCTCAGCACACATCCTTGAGGAGAGCCAGTGCTGAGGGTGATGGTGGAGGAGGAGAAGTTGTGGATCTTCACGGACTGTGGTCTGTCTGTTAAGAAGTCTAAGACCCAGTTACAAATAGAGGGGCTTAGTCCAAGTCCAATATTGTCTGCTCCTTGTCGGTTTTTAACAAAACCTGTTTGGTCTGCATGAATAATTTTTGGAATTATTTTCTCCAGTCGGGATGCTATTATTTTAGACAAGATCTTATAGTCGGAGTTGAGAAGACTGAGGGGTCTATAGTTACTGCACTTTTGTACATCTTTTCCAGGTTTGGGAAGTAATGTTATTGTTGCTAATTCTAAAGATTGTGGAAGTGCTGTCTTTTCGAATGCCTCCTTGATCATGTTTGTAAGAGGAGTAATTAATTTATTTGAAAAGGTTTTGAAGTATTCTATTGGGAAGCCGTCTGGCCCCGGGGCTTTGTGATTTTGTAATGATTTAACAGCAAGTTGAACCTCCTCTTCACTTATTTCACCCTCTAGTATGTCTTTATCAGTTTCGTTAATCTTGGGTAGCTGTAATTTATTTAAAAATTGTTTTATATCTACATTGTCTCTGCAAAGTCGTTTGATAGTATTTTTTAAATTCCAAATTTATGTCTTTTGCATTTTCTAAAAGTCTTCCATCATCTGTTGTAATACTTTGAATAAATTTTTCATTGTCCTCCTTTTTTATCTGCCACGCCAATAATTTGCTTGTTTTATTACCAAATTCATAGTAGTGATATTTAGTCCTAGCCATTGCCGCCTCAGCTTTACTAGTACACAGTATGTCATATGAAACCCGCTTTTGTTTTAATATACTAAGTAATTCTGGTTTTTTTGTTCTTGAATGGTCCTTCTCCAAAGTCCTTATGTCTCGTTCTAATTGAGAAATCCGTTCCCGTTTTTGTTTGTTTTTGTATGAAACATATGAAATAATGTGACCCCTCATATAAGCTTTGAGGGCTTCCCATATATTTGAATGTGAGGAGGTATTCAAATTTACTTCCAGGTATATATCAATTTTGGCATTCATAAAACTGACAAATTCAGGATCTCTAAGAAGATATTCTCTGAATCTCCATCCAGGAGAAGAGTAAGTATGATGACAGAAATCTAGTTTCATTTGTATGGGGTTATGGTCCGATATTGTAGCTGCCAAATAAGAACAAGTTTTAATTTGTGACAAAAGTGAGTGTGAAGCCAGGAACAAGTCAATTCTTGAATATGTGTTGTGGACATTGGAATAGAATGAATAATCTTTGCAGGTTGGATTACGTAAACGCCATACATCTCCCAATCCTATTTCTTTCATACCCTGAGTCAGTGCCACCGCTGCTCTAGACAGTGTAGCAGGTTTGGAAGAAGAGCGGTCCAATGTTGGACTTAAAACCAGGTTGTAATCCCCGCCCAAAATACACGGAGCTTCAACCGTTGCCAGTTTTAGAATTAAATCATTAAAGAATTCTGGATTGTCTAAATTTGGACCATATACAGACACTAGAATTAATCTATTTGTATTTATAACACAGTCTATCAAAATCAATCTGCCAGCTCTATCATTTTCCATATAATTTAACCGAAATCTGAGGTTTTTATTAATAAGCAAGGCTACACCTCTTGAATTGGATGTAAAAGAAGAATAAAATACATGACCAACCCAATCCTGGCGTAATTTTAAATGTTCTAAATCTGTAAGATGAGTCTCTTGAATAAAGGCGATGTCTGTGCCTTGTTTCTTGAGGTATGTTAGCACTTTCTTCCTTTTAATGGGGTTGTTAATTAGGGGTGGGCCATATCGTCTCGTCTACGATAATACCGGTGGATTTTTTGACACCGGTGAAAAAAATTATATCGCGGCATCCTATGATGACGTCATTTGACTGCGTCACTTTGCGATAACGGTGGTTTTGTGGAGGAACGCGGACCGCGTGAAGCAGCAGACAGCAGCCGGTGTTCCGTGGAGACTGCCTTCATGTGGAGATGCCCTACATTTTGTTAATACGCATGCGCGCGCACACCGAACCCGAGGAGGAGGAACGAGCTAGCATTAGCCTCATAGCTGCATCCTCGTAGCTTCACCGGGCAGCCGGCTTTGAGCGATCAGAGGTCCCTGGAGCTCGCCTCGATGTCGGACTGGAAGCCGAAGACATCGGGGGACAACGCGCTAACTTGGAATAATAAAGCCGACAACCTTTTAGGAGGTGCGTGCAGCTAAACCGGACTGCCCGGAGCTGCGGGTTTGGGGGCTAAAATGCTAACAGCTGAACGCGGCGCGCACAGACTGCGGCGTCGGTAAGTCATTAAAACTTTTTCTGTCTCCAACTGTATGAAGTTAGGATACTAACAGTCCTTCTGTAAAGGGTTTAAACTGCGTGGTGCTACAGAAAGCTGCGAAGCTCAGACGTAACGCAGCGGTGCTAACAACTGGAGCTAACAGCTGGAGCTAACAGCAAACTGATGACAGAAGCTGCCGCTTAAAGTAAGAAATTATTATTTTTATTTACTGTATGCTCTTTTAAAATGTGTTAAAGTGTTAGAATAGTCATTACCGCACACCTCAGTGGCGGCTGGTGCGGTATATATATTTTTGCTTGTTAAATATGAATATTTTTTTTGTATTCTGGTGACAGTTGTGAAATATCGTCTGATATCGTTATCGGGGTATTTCAAAAAATATATCGTGATATCATTTTTTGGTAATATCGCCCACCCCTATTGTTAATCCCTCTAACATTAAATGAAATACAATTTAGTAATCCTGTCTTATTCATTTTGAGTATTATTTAAAAAAAATTCTGGTTAATTGACAGTTTTAAAATGTTCATAACTTAAAGAAAATAAGAAAATCTCTGAACCTTTACCAAAATATTTAATGATTTCAATTTTCACAGAGTGAACCTCATAGAGAGAGTGCCCCCCAAACCCCCCCAAAAATGAAAAAATAAAAATAAAATAAAAAAAAAACCACGCTTTAACTCCCACTAAACAAAAAAAAGACTGTGGGTTAATCTCCACTTCTAAACATTGTGGTATCCCCAGCGGATACAATTATTCTAAAGAGAAAAAAAAATGATACGATTGCTCCAGCAAAAATAAACAAAACATATGTAGTACATACACATACACACACACATACATACATACACATATACATATATATACATACATATATACACGCATACACATACATACATATCCATACACATACATACAGGCTACACATATATATACACACACATACATATACAATACATACATGCACACTCATGCGCACACATATGCACACACACACACGCACACATACACACATACATATATATGTATACTGTATTATCTTTACTTAACATATTGTACACATAGCCTACAGTATGATATTATTAGACACAAGTGACTAAATAATAATGGTTTAACATTTGAGGCATAGTAATTATGGATTATTTTATGCAACATTTTTTTTTTTAACCGTTAGTCATGGTGCCTTGTCATCATGTGAAGGAAATGTTTTTATCCCTCATCCTGCACAGTGGACAGGAAGGCCTCCACCTCAGATGGGGTTGTAAAAAGTTTAAATCCACCTGCGTGTCGAATCCTCAGTTTAGCAGGGTAGCGGCTGGCATATTCAATTTTTTTCTCCCGTAGTTGTTTCTTCACCTCGCTGAAAGCGAGCATTTTGCGTTGCACCTCGGTGCTGTAATCTGGGTAAAATGAGATTCGATCTTTACCCAACTTTACCGTCCCCTTGTCCCTGGCCAAACGGAGTACTTTATCTTTGTCTCTGGAATTCAGAAATTTCACGAGGATAGGTCTGGTCCGCTCCGACGCCCTCCCCAGGCGGTGCGCTCTCTCGATGATGAGCGGGGCTGGGAAGTGCTCC
>JBBPBX010084703.1:0-15249 GCA_038048925.1 Garcialebias charrua
CAGGTAACATTAGACCTGCCTTCAAGAAGAACTGGACTAATGACGTATATTCTAGTATAAACGTCACTGAACTGGGAGCACCCACAGCACCACTAACACACTCAAAATGGATTCCACCACAAAGATTCAGCCAGAAGATACACACCACCCATGGCCTTATTGAAAGATTATTGAAAGATTATTGAAAGACTGTTCAGTACAGCAGGACATCTCCCTAAAAAACCAGACTGGACTCAAAAAACTGTGAAAACCAACTTCTTCTGAACTTGAACAATAAATTCTTGTATCAATATTAAAATGTATCAGTTCATGGGATGTTAGGAGACAAGAAATGTCTCGACACTCAGATCCAAGTTTTGAAAATGGTGTCAGGAATTTAAAATATTGTTCACTTTTGATCCATGGTTGACTGGACAATATTTTAACTAGAGTTGATGACAAACTGGAGGTGAAATGATCAGTGTCTGTTCCTTTGTCAGGTCTAATGCCGGGTTTCCACCAGACGCTTTTCGCGCTGCAAAAAATCTCCTACCGCACTGTGTTGGCTGCTTGTCAACAGATGTCTGTTCTCATCGAACATGTCTGCAGACACGCAGTGGGAGCAGCGGCTGGCTCCTTTTCCGTTTGTTTCTTCTACACCGGGCAGATAAAAAATCAGCTGTACATGAGCCTCGTTACTACTTGAGTGGATTTTTTATGAGCCAAACTGCAGCTCCTAAAGTCTTTGTTGAGATTAAAACATTTTTTTATGTTTGGGGTGACCGTACGCTCGAGCGGACAGCGGCAACTGTAAAAATGCCAAGTTTCTTACCGGAGGCTGTTTTCTTCATGGAGGCTCGATGGGTAAGTTTGAAAAGTCCAAAAAAAAGTCCTGTCGTTGTTGCGTGATCACATGGCAGAGTCTATCCCGATTGGTTGCTGCTAAGCTGCGAGCAGCAGAAGCAGGACAAATCGAGCTTCGACAGTCGCTGCTCGGAGGTGACGTGGGAGCGGAAAAAAGCTGCCACTCACTGCCGCGCTGCTTGAACTGCTGTAGATGCGCCGCATCCAACATGCCCGGCCACATAGACTTTCAATGTAAAGTGGCTGCTTCGGAGGCGCGAAAAGCGTTTGGTGGAAACCTGGCATAATGCTCCTTTTTTTCAGACAGATAACTTTAATTTAAACATGTTTACTGCAGTTAAAATGACACATTGGTTCTGCTTTGTGTTAAATAAAAACTTTCAAAGGTAAAATAATTCCTCTCTTATTTTGCTTAATGACATTTAACTCTGCATGTCATCCCTGAAATTCTGACACACAGAATCACAAGTCCAAGTGTGAACTGTGTCACAGAGTAAACACAATAAAAACATGTGTTATCTGCAGCATTGTTCTTTAAAATGGAAAAACACTATTAATGTATTACAGAAAATATGCGTACAGTACACACACTTAATGATACTGTAGACCATTGCATTAGGCAATACATTCAGCAAGTACTTTTACTTTAATACTTTAAGCATTTTTAAAAGCAAGTACTTATTTACTTTTACTTAAGTAAACACAATATAATGGTACATCTACTTTTACTAGAGTACATTTTTGTCTGTTTATTTGTACTTTTACTTATAAACAGTGTTTGAGTACTTTCTCCACCACTGGTCTCCAGCTACAAGTACTTGGGTGTGCACTTGAATTATAGCCTCAGCTGGACCAACAACACAACCAGCCTGATCAACAAAGTTCATCAGAGACTCTACTACCTCAGGCGGCTGAGACGAGCTGGTCTGAGTAGCCCAGTCCTCATCTCCTTCTACAGGTGTGCAGTGGAGAGCATCCTGTGCTACAGCATCAACGTGTGAGCACAGGATGCTCTCCATCGCACACCTGTAGAAGGAGGTGAGGACTGAGCTTCCCAGACCAGCTCTTCTCAGCCGTCTGAGGAAGTAGAGTCTCTGATTACCTTTTTTTGATCAGGGCGGTGGTGTTGTCTGTCTTCACCTCCTTCTACACGTGTGCCGTTGAGAGCATCCTGTGCTCCGGCATCAACGTGTGGCATGGAGGCTGCACAGCTGCAGAAAGAAAAGCTCTGCAGAGAGTGGTGAAGGCTGCACAGAAGATGTTGGAGTCAGTCTCCCCACCATCACAGACATTTACACCTCCAGATGCAGGAAGAGAGCCACCTGTATCATGAAAGACCCCACTCACCCAGCACACAAACTCTTTGCCCCACTCCCCTCAGGAAGGAGGTTGAGGAGCATCAAATGTAGAACCACTAGACTGAGGAACAGCTTCTACCCTGAGGCTGTTAGACTCATGAATAAATAAACAATTAGAAAACAGTAATTACTGCAAAACATCACAACATGCTGATCTGTTTTTTTGTTTCTGTGTTCATTTGTGACCATCTGCTCATACAGACTCATGTCCGTGCTGCTGTTTGTAATTATGTTTTCCTATTATATTAGGGCTTAGTGTATTTCTAGTTGATGTTTTTCTTAGTTATATCCTACATGTTATTGCTGTTTTTCTCTCACATTTTGTTGTTGGATGTAACTGGGACCTTGTGTACATAATCTTGTTTCATCACATGTACCACATGCGGTGCAAATGACAATAAAGATGATTAGACTCTGATTAAAGTTGTACACCTCTTGGACTAGCTGAAAACATGTAAAAATATGTGGCAGGATGTCCCTACGGACATTGAACGCACCACATGAGTGCGGGATGTGATTGGGTCCAAAGCTGGCTTCCGGTATAAAAAGGGCCAGGCTTCAGTGGTTGACTTCACGTCATCCGCCTTCCGGTTCAGACCCTGGCGTCTGCTGGCTGGGTCGCGCCAGCGTAACTGAATGTGCGCTTTAAGGTCGCCGTGATCTACTGTTCCACGACCAAATGTACAAGCCTCCTGCTTCCCTCTACTGTTGAGGTGGAGCTCGTGGTGAGTAAAGCGCTAGTTCGTCTTTCTGTTTTATGTTCAGCTTTTAATTCTAATCTTTGTTTATTAGCTGCTGCTGTTTGTCCTTCACCGTTTTGTTCACCTGCTGTTCGAGCTGTCCACTGGCTGTCGTCTTGCTGTCCTGGCTGCTGATTTGATGCCCACTGTTCTGGTCAGCTTAAGGCTGGCTGCATCACCCGTCCTGTCTGGCTGATCGGGGCCGACTGGGGTTCAGCCCGGACTGGGGTTCAGCCCGGACTAATCGTCTTGGTGCCGGCGTGGATGGTGTCTGCTGCAGCGCAACGGTTCTCCCAGGACGAACTCTTTGGACAGCTGTGGCTTGATTAATTGGACATCTCCCAGGCGGTGGTATTAATTCTGCCGTGGTGTACTACTGTCTTTATCGAATTGCACTTTCATTGTTGCCAGGAGTTATTACTGCCTTTTTAACTGTGTACAGGTAGTCCCCGACTTACGAGCGAGTTCCGTCACAAGGGGGCGCTCGTAAGTCAAAAATTCGTAAGTAGGAACACATAGTAAAAAAAAAAAAAAAAATTTTTTTTTTACTTTTTTTTTTTTTTTTATAAATGAATACATGTACAGTACTGGACAGTCACCAAGCACTTAGCCTATCCTAACACAGTTTTTAAAGATGAAGGAATAAGTTGAATTGTCTCCCTTTCACATAAAGGGAGCAAGCTCCCTATGGAGCCTGCAGGGAGGAGGGAGACAATTCAACTGATTCCTTCATCTTTAAAAACTGTGTTAGGATAGGCTAAGTGCTTGGTGACTGTACAGTACTGTACATTTATCTATTTATTAAAAATATACAGTATATACAGTATTTTTATTTTTTATTGTTTTTTATTTATTAATAGATAAATGTACAGTACTGTACAGTCACCAAGCACTTAGCCTATCCTAACACAGTTTTTAAAGATGAAGGAATCAGTTGAATTGTCTCCCTCCTCCCTGCAGGCTCCATAGGGAGCTTGCTCCCTTTATGTGAAAGGGAGACAATTCAACTTATTCCTTCATCTTTAAAAACTGTGTTAGGATAGACTAAGTGCTTGGTGACTGTCCAGTACTGTACATGTATTCATTTATAAAAAAAAAAAAAAAAAAAAAAGTTAAAAAAAAATTTTTTTTTTTTTTTTTTTTTTTTTAATGAGATGCATGCTCGTAAGTCCGGGACCTCGTAAGTCAGAGCGCTCGTAAGTCGGGGACTACCTGTATTTTAAATTTAGGATTTTTTATTAAACAAATTGTGCAATTTATTGGTGTTTGTGTGAAGTGTCTCCTGCCTCATCTTCTGCAACGGGTCTAAAGTGCCTAAAGGGTAACTTTTAATAAAGTTTTTAACCAAATTCATTTTTTTAAATAGATTATTTTTTTTAAACTAAAAGTTGCCTAAAGTATTTTTTTACCCATACCCGTTCGGCTACAAATATAAAAAAGTTACAAAACAATTCTAAGTTTTCACCAATTGCACGTCACTTATACAGTATTCTGATACCTACTTGACACTGCAGACTACGTGATGGTGTAACGACACTGCAACGTGATGATGTAATGACGCTGTTCGTCTGTCTGCTCACTGCTTTGAGGTTAAAAAAAGAAAAATATGAGCATATTTTGCACAGAAATGACATTGAAAACATTAAAACCTCTACCACCGCATGTGGTACATGTGATGAAACGAGATTATTTACACCGGGTCCCAGTAACATCCAACAACAAAAAAATGTAAGAGAAGAACAGTAGTAACATCTAAGATATGATCTAAGAAAAACATCAGCTAAAAATACACTAAGCACCAATGTACCGTAATAGAAAAACATCAATACAAGCAGCAGCACGAGCATGAGTCCGTATGAGCAGATGGTCACAAATGAACAGCAACAGGAAAACAGATCAGCATGATGTGATATTTTGCAGTGATTATTCTTATCATGTATTATTCATGAGTCTAACAGCCTCAGGGTAGCAGCTGTTCCTCAAGTGGTTCAACATTTGATGCTCAACCTACTTCCTGAGGGGAACAGGGCAAAGATTGTGTATGCGCTGGATGAGTGTGGTCCTTCATGATGCAGGTGGCCCTCTTCTTGCATCTGGAGGTGTAGATGTCTGTGATGGTGGGGAGACTGACTCCAACAGACCTCTGTGCAGCCTTCACCACTCTCTGCAGAGCTTTTTTTCTGCAGCTGTGCAGCCTCCATGCCACACGTTGATGCTGGAGCACAGGATGCTCTCCACTGCACACCTGTAGAAGGAGGTGAGGACTGAGCTTCCCAGACCAGATCTTCTCAGCCGTCTGAGGAAGTAGAGTCTCTGATGACCCGATCATGGGCGATGGTGTTGTCAGTCCTCACCTCCTTCTACATGTGTGCAATGGAGAGCATCCTGTGCTCCAGCATCAACGTGTGGCATGGAGGCTGCACAGCTGCAGAAAGAAAGGCTCTGCAGAGAGTGGTGAAGGCTGCACAGAAGATGTTGGAGTCAGTCTCCCCACCATCACAGACATCTACACCTCCAGATGCAGGGAGAGGGCCACCTGCATCATGAAAGACCCCACTCACCCAGCACACACAGTCTTTGCCCCGCTCCTCTCAGGACGGAGGTTAAGGAGCATGAAATGTAGAACCATTAGACAGAGGAACAGCTTCTACCCTGAGGCTGTTAGACTCATGAATAAATAAATAATAAGAATAAATACTGCAAAATATCACATCATGTTGATGCTGATCTGTTTTCTTGTTGTTGTGTGTTCATTTGTGACCATCTGCTCATACAGACTCAGGTTCGTGCTGCTGTTTATAATGATGTTTTTCTATTACATTAGTGATTAGTGTATTTCTAGTTGATGTTTTTCTTAGTTATATCCTAGATATTATTACTGTTTTTCTCTTACATTTTGTTGTTGGATGTAACTGGGACCATGTGTACATAATCTCGTTTCATCACATGTACCACATGTGGTGCAAATGACAATATTCTGACTGTGATTCTGATAAAAGTTGCAGGACTAGCTGAAAACATGTAAAAATATGAAAAAGTTACAAAACAATTCTCAGTTTTCACCAAATGCACGTCACTTCTATTTTCATCTTACCTGCATCACTGCAGTTTGACCGTGATGACGTAACGACGCTCTTTGGGGAAGGGTAGGGGCTGTCTGCTCACTCCGCTTTGAGGTGAAAAATGAAACATAAGAGCAAATTTAGCACAAAAATCACGGTGAAAACATTAAAACCTCTCTTTATGTTACAATACAGCGTTCACAGCTTGTCACGCTGCAGTGGTCAAGTTAAATGTTAACGCTTCTTCTTCTTTCGGCTTTTCCCTTTTCAGGGGTCGCCACAGCGAGTCATCCTCCTCCACCTCACTCTGTCCTCTGCATCCTCTGTCCTCACTCCAACTACCTCCATGTCCTCTCTAACTGCATCCATATATCTCCTCTTTGTCTTTTTCCTGCAGCTGCATTTCTAACATCCTTCTACCAATATACCCACTGTCCCTCCTCTGGACATGTCCAAACCACTGTCCCTCCTCTGGACATGTCCAAACCACTGTCCCTCCTCTGGACATGTCCAAACCACTGTCCCTCCTCTGGACATGTCCAAACCACTGTCCCTCCTCTGGACATGTCCAAACCACTGTCCCTCCTCTGGACATGTCCAAACCACTGTCCCTCCTCTGGACATGTCCAAACCACTGTCCCTCCTCTGGACATGTCCAAACCACTGTCCCTCCTCTGGACATGTCCAAACCACTGTCCCTCCTCTGGACATGTCCAAACCACTGTCCCTCCTCTGGACATGTCCAAACCACTGTCCCTCCTCTGGACATGTCCAAACCACTGTCCCTCCTCTGGACATGTCCAAACCACTGTCCCTCCTCTGGACATGTCCAAACCACTGTCCCTCCTCTGGACATGTCCAAACCACTGTCCCTCCTCTGGACATGTCCAAACCACTGTCCCTCCTCTGGACATGTCCAAACCACTGTCCCTCCTCTGGACATGTCCAAACCACTGTCCCTCCTCTGGACATGTCCAAACCACTGTCCCTCCTCTGGACATGTCCAAACCACTGTCCCTCCTCTGGACATGTCCAAACCACTGTCCCTCCTCTGGACATGTCCAAACCACTGTCCCTCCTCTGGACATGTCCAAACCACTGTCCCTCCTCTGGACATGTCCAAACCACTGTCCCTCCTCTGGACATGTCCAAACCACTGTCCCTCCTCTGGACATGTCCAAACCACTGTCCCTCCTCTGGACATGTCCAAACCACTGTCCCTCCTCTGGACATGTCCAAACCACTGTCCCTCCTCTGGACATGTCTAAACCACTGTCCCTCCTCTGGACATGTCTAAACCACTGTCCCTCCTCTGGACATGTCTAAACCACTGTCCCTCCTCTGGACATGTCTAAACCACTGTCCCTCCTCTGGACATGTCTAAACCACTGTCCCTCCTCTGGACATGTCCAAACCATTGTCCCTCCTCTGGACATGTCTAAACCACTGTCCCTCCTCTGGACATGTCCAAACCATTGTCATTCAACTTTAAATTTATTTCCAAACCATTTTACTGTACGCGGTTTAAAGTAATTGTTTATTTACATTATTTAAGTATTTCCTTGAGATTTAATTTAATTTTTATTTTGTCTGTTTTTGCACAATTTAATTTATTTTTATTCATCTAATTTATTTTATCTGTTTGTTGTTGATCTTGCACTACATACATATTATTTTGAACATTACTGCTGCAGTTCTTTGGAACCAAAGATAATAAACCAGATGACACTTTTGCTGTAAAGTACATTGCATACTGCTGTTTTATTTTATTTTATTTTTTTATTTTTGTTACTTTTAGTACCACTAACTGTATGCATATAGGATCATTTAAACAGGGCTGTCAGAGTTGCAATGAGTTTATGTTAGGTGGGTGAATGATCTGATCATAAATTTCGCTTAGGGCCCCATGGATGCTTGGGCCGGCCCTGGCTCTACAGCATTCACACAGCGTGTCACGCTGCGGCGACGTCAAGTCACGCTACGCTTCGTCTCATCTTCGTCACGTTCGACTCTAAATAACAACTCAAAACATCAAACGTGCGGCGCACACGGACCGACGTGTCCGTGTGCGCCGGACCCACGCATGGGGGTCTACGTGCGTGGGTCGCTCGGCTGTCCTCGGCAGGCGGCCGGCCCTCAGAACTGTACCCAGCGGGGTGGCGGTCCGAGTACCCACGCTCAAAACTCATGCACAGATAGTTGCTAATTTATATAAATGTTGATAAAAAAAATAAAATAAATAAATAAATTAATTAATTCTTACCTCTGTGCAGTCCTCCGTCCACCTGCTGTCCACGGTTTAAACTTTTAAAATCTCCGCTCACCTCAGGCCGTGATACTGCAGAAAGGAAGCCATTACGTCTCTACACGTGTCAGCTGAGGGGTTTAACTTTTAAAGCTTCGGCTGAGGCCCCGCCCACAACAGGGAGCAGAGGAGGGGCGTTGCAGTTTGGCGCCATGTGTGTCAGTGAGCCACACACACGGCTGCAATAAATGCAACCGATACACAAAAACATACACACCACACACAAATACCCTGGGAGGTGCGTAGCCAGCCAATTTTATAAATGTAAATAACTTTTTATTAAAACAATTTTAAGTGTTAAAGCACACTCCAACTCATCCAGGCAGCCTATTAGCCACAAGTTACGCTGATATTGATGAGAAAAAACAATGTTTACATATTAATATATTTGGATACAATCTGTGTTTTATCCAGACATTGGCAAAGGCTGGCTAATACCAAATGTCCCGATAATGTCGGTACGTAGTCTGGCGCATAGGCGGGCCAATACGCTTGCACCAACGCACACACACACACACACACACACACACACACACACACACAACACACACACACACACACACACACACACACATTCTTGTACTCCCCACATAGTGAGGACCAAGTAAAAACACCAGCAGAGTGAGGACCACTAGTTCTGAATGACTTAGAAAGAGTGTGAGAGCAATTTTGGACACTAGATGTCACCCACCCACTAAACACTCCCTCAGACATTGCAGAACAGCAACATTTTGAAAAAAGATTTTGACCATCAAATTGAGGACCGATAGGTGTGTGAAAAAAGGTATTTAACCAGCCAAGTGGGGACCGTTTAGTGTGTGAATGCCTATTATGCTCTAACCTTCTGTTCTACTACTTTAAAGATCAGTTTTAGTTTTGTTAGGTTTGGTTTATTTTCACATTAGCTATTTTAACATGTTTTCTGCATTTTTTTAACCAATTGTTAACCAATTTAACATTTGTTAAACTATTTTTGGTTGCTTACATCTCTTTTAAAACCTATGGAACACTTTAAAGGGTCATTTAGCCTTTTGTAGTTTCTGTTTTTGGCCAGTTAAACTATTTGTTTAAGCATTTTAAACTTATGTACACCATTTTAAACATGTACTTTCTTTGAGTGAGTTATAATTACTTCGTTTGTTTAGCTATTTTAAATGTTTTCTTTATTTTTCAAGTAACTGGTAACCAATTTAACGTTTGTTAAACAAATTTTAGCTTCCCTACAGCACTCCTTTAGATTATTTTTTAACAATATAAAGGGCCATTTCATCTTTTAAAGCTTCAGGTTAGCTTTTTTTTGGCTTGTTCAACCATTTATTTTTTCTCAAATATATACAGATCAATTACACCGCTTGGATAGAGTGAATATAATTGTAATTGGATGAGAAGCATAAATATATATCATTCTACCTTTCTATTGGTTTGTAAGATCCATCATACCTGAACATGACAAAAATCACATCACACTAGAGGAGGACATGTCGAATGTACATAGTCTAGTATGAAGATGAGCGTGGCAGAGATATACCAGTATATATAGCAGAAACAGGTAGATCAGTGCATAAACATTAACATTTTAATATAACATTATAGTCATTGTGGACTTTAGAAAAGTGTTTTTGGAAGAAGTCCCCTCCCAAATTTTATTTTGGAAATTGTAATAGCTCACTTTTACTCAATATTTTACTTTTAATACTTAAGTATATTTTATATGAGAAATTTACTTTTGATACTTAAGTACAGTAAATGTACGGTACTTTATGACTTTAAGTCAAGTAATACTCTTAAAGTAAAATTTACTTTGGTAAAAGTTAGATAGTTGAACTTTTACACAAGTAACACTTTGAGATACTTTATACAACACTGACTATAAGTGAAGCTCACTTTTCACAATTTAAAATGAATCTCACATAACACTATACTTTAAAAATTAAAGGTAGCTTGAGTTCATGTTTTTCATTACACCTGATGATAAAACATTTTCTACTAAGAGTAGATTAGATTGCACTTTGAACAGATTTTTTAGGCATTAAATCTTTCTGTAAACAGTGAATAACATCAACAGAGCCTTTGCACATATCTGTATAATGAAATAATTCTAAATTGAAAATAAAAACTGGAATGTGTCAGTGAAAAAAGAGGCCTTTTTAAAAATAAAAATATAAGATTTGCCACTGATAAAAATGGGCCTCTTCATTAAAAAGTAAAATTGTCCCAGTGACAAATAGGGCTCGTCCCTAAATAAAGAGAACTGTCCATACCCTTACCAAAAAGAAGTATACTTTAAGTATATGTTGTTAAGTATACTTAAGTATATAAAGTATATGTCTCTAAGTGTACTTTTAAGTATACTCACAGTTTACTTACAATATACTTTTTTGCGACTAAATTGGCCCATCTTAAGTTTATTGTAGTATACTTAAAGTATACTAGTAGTACACTTTTTATTAGACTTCCAATGTACTTATAGTGTACTTCAAGTTCATATTTTAGTTTATTGAAGTATACTTAAAGTATACTAGTAGTACACTTTTTATTAGACTTCCAATGTACTTATAGTGTACTTCAAGTTCATATTTTAGTTTATTGAAGTATACTTAAAGTATACTAGTAGTACACTTTTAATTAGACTTCCAATGTACTTATAGTGTACTTCAAGTTCATATTTTAGTTTATTGAAGTATACTTAAAGTATACAACTAGTACACTTTTTCATATGCTCCCAATGCACTTGCTATTTACTTCTAGTTTACAGTTTATTTTATCATTTAAGTTAAATTTTTGAATTTCTAAAACTAATACCGTGTTGTCATTGTAATTGTTAGGTTACACTTGTAAGTTTGCTTAACAATACTTGCACAATACTATTTATATGCTAAAAATTATTTTTTAAAGTATTCTGAAAGATATGTTTACAAAGTCATAAAACAAGGTCTTGAGAACTTCAATATTTTTATATAAAATTAAGGTGCAGCTCAAAAACCGTTTACAAAACATCCATCCATCCATCCATTTTCTTCCGCTTATCCGGGGTCGGGTCGCGGGGGTAGCAGCCTAAGTAGGGAGGCCCAGACTTCCCTCTCCCCAGCCACTTGGAGCAGCTCCTCTGGGGGAATCCCAAGGCGTTCCCAGGCCAGCCGAGAAACATAGTCCCTCCAGCGTATCCTGGGTCTTCCTCTGGGTCTCCTCCCGGTGGGACATGCCCGGAACACCTCACCAGGGAGGCGTCCAGGAGGCATCCTAACCAGATGCCCGAGCCACCTCAACTGGCTCCTCTCGATGTGGAGAAGCAGCGGCTCTACTCCGAGTCCCTCCCGGATGACTGAGCTTCTCACCCTATCTCTAAGGGAGAGTCCAGCCACCCTGCGGAGAAAACTCATTTCAGCCGCTTGTATCCGAGATCTTGTTCTTTCGGTCATAACCCAAAGCTCATGACCATAGATGAGGGTGGGAACGTAGATCGATCGGTAAATTGAGAGCTTTGCCTTTTGACTCAGCTCTCTCTTCACCACGACAGACCGGTACAGCGCCCGCTTCACTGCGGACGCTGCACCTATCCGCCTATCGATCTCACGCTCCAGTTTTCCCTCATTCGTGAACAAGATCCCGAGATACTTAAACTCCTCCACTTGGGTAAGGACCTCCTCCCCGACCCGGAGAGGGCACGCTACCCTTTTCCGGCTCAAGACCATGGCCTCGGATTTGGAGGAACTGATCCTCATCCCGGCCGCATCACATTCAGCTGCAAACTGCTCCAGTGTATCCCCTTCAGTGTCTCTCTCCTGCGGGGTCCCACAGGGCTCTATTCTTGGTCCACTTCTCTTCACGCTCTACATGCTCCCACTGGGGACCATCCTCAGAAAACATGGAATATCATTCCATTGTTACGCAGATGATTGCCAGATCTACCTGCCACTGAAACCAGCAAATACAGGGTCCCTCCACTCTCTCCTAAAATGTCTGGACGACATTAAGACTTGGATGGCTTCAAACTTCCTAAGTTTTAATGACCAGAAGACTGAAGTCATCATCTTCAGCCCTAGCTCAGCTGCCGCCTCTGATGAAATAAACTTGGACTCCCTCCAGCCGTACCTCAAACACTCCGTAAAAAATCTTGGGATGGTTTTTGACTCGGACCTTAAGTTCGATAAACAGATCAGCTCCGTTCTCCAGAAGAGTTTCTTCCAACTGCGGCAGGTTGCTAAGCTCAAGCCGGTGCTGTCCAGACCTGATCTCGAGACACTAATCCATGCATTCATCACAACCCGCCTGGATTATTGTAATGCACTGTACGCTGGGATCAGTCAGGCCTCCTTCTCACGCCTCCAGCTCGTGCAAAATGCAGCAGCTCGGCTTTTAACCGGTACACGTAAGTTTGAGCACATTACACCTGTTCTCTCCTCACTGCACTGGCTCCCCGTGCGAACTAGAGTCGACTTTAAAATCCTGTTGTTGACCTACAAATGCCTGAATGGCCTCGCTCCCCTCTACCTCTCTGAGCTGCTGGAACCATATGTTCCACCGCGGGCCCTGAGATCATCTGATCAGATGCTCTTGGTGGTTCCAAAAACACATCTGAAGCTCCGAGGAGATCGGGCGTTTTCAGTCACCGGCCCCAAACTCTGGAACAACCTGCCCCTCAACATTAGACAGGCCTCCTCCCTTCACTTGTTCAAATCCCTGCTAAAAACCCATCTGTTCTCTCTGGTGTTTCATACTGTGTGAGCTGACGTAGTGTATATATTTTTACTGTTTTCATTTTAATATTGTTCTTATACATTTTTATTATACTTTACTGCTGTTAATATCAGAATTGTTACTATTGATGTGTGATACTGTTCTGTAAATTTTTGAGCCTCTTTTATGTTGTGTGTGTGTGTGAAGCACCTTGATAACAGTTTATCTGTTCTAACTGTGCTATATAAATAAATTTGACTTGACTTGACTTGACTTGCTCCAGCGAAAGCTGTAGATCACGAGCTGATGAAGCCAATAGGACCACATCATCTGCAAAAAACAGAGAAGCGATTCTAAGGCCACCAAAACGGATCCTCTCAACACCTTGGCTGCGCCTAGAAATTCTGTCCATAAAAGTTATAAACAGAATCGGTGACAAAGGGCAACCTTGGCGGAGTCCAACTCTCACCGGAAACGAGCCTGACTTACTGCCGGCAATGCGGACCAAGCTCTGACACCGGTCGTACAGG
Source organism: Garcialebias charrua (assembly GCA_038048925.1). Classification (NCBI taxonomy): domain Eukaryota; kingdom Metazoa; phylum Chordata; class Actinopteri; order Cyprinodontiformes; family Rivulidae; genus Garcialebias; species Garcialebias charrua. The sequence goes on from JBBPBX010084703.1 coordinate 13,516, forward strand.
GACCTAACAGCCCATATCAATGGGCCTGGTACCCCATACTCCCGGAGTACCCGCCACAGAACCCCCCGAGGGACGCGGTCGAATGCCTTTTCCAAGTCTACAAAGCACATGTAAACTGGTTGGGCAAACTCCCACGCACCCTCCAGGACCCTGTTGAGGGTGTAGAGCTGGTCTAGTGTTCCACGACCAGGACGAAAACCACACTGCTCCTCCTGAATCCGAGGTTCGACTATCCGACGGACCCTCCTCTCCAGAACCCCTGAATAGACCTTACCAGGGAGGCTTAAGAGTGTGATCCCCCTATAGTTGGAACACACCCTACGGTCCCCCTTTTTGAATAGGGGAACCACCACCCCAGTCTGCCAATCCAAGGGAACTGCCCCCGATGTCCACGCGATATTGCAGAGTAAGCCAACACAACCCCACAACATCCAGAGCCCTAAGGAACTCAGGACGAATCTCATCCACCCCCGGAGCCTTGCCACCGCGGAGCTTTTTAACCACCTCGGCGACCTCAGCACCAGAGATTGGAGAGCCCGACCCAAAGTCCCCAGGCTCCGCTTCCTCAGTGGAAGACGTGCCAGTAGGATTGAGGAGGTCTTCGAAGTATTCCGCCCACCGACTCACAACATCCCGAGTTGAGGTCAACAGCACGCCATCCCCACCATAAATGGTGTTGGTCGCGTACCGCTTTCCCCCCCTGAGACGCCGGATGGTGGACCAGAATCGCCTCGAAGCCGTACGGAAGTCATTCTCCATGGCCTCTCCGAACTCCTCCCACGCCCGAGTTTTTGCCTCAGCAACCACCCGAGCCGCATGCCGCTTGGACTGCCGGTACCTATCTGCTGCTTCCGGGGTCCCACAGGCCAAAAAGGCCCAATAGGACTCCTTCTTCAGCTTGACAGCATCCCTCACCGCCGGTGTCCACCACCGGGTTCGAGGGTTGCCACCACGACAGGCACCAACAACCTTGCGGCCACAACTCCGATAAGCTGCCTCGACAATAGAGGCGCGAAACATGGCCCACTCGGGCTCAATGTCCCCCGCCTCCCTCGGAACGTGTTCAAAGCTCTCCCGGAGGTGGGAGTTAAAGCTCCGTCTTACGGGAGACTCTGCCAGACGTTCCCAGCAGACCCTCACAATACGTTTGGGTCTGCCAGGTCTGACCGGCATCCTCCCCCACCATCGGAGCCAACTCACCACCAGGTAGTGGTCAGTTGACAGCTCCGCCCCTCTCTTCACCCGAGTGTCCAGGACATGCGGCCGCAGATCAGATGAGACGACAACAAAGTCGATCATTGAACTACGACCTAGGGTGTCCTGGTGCCAAGAGCACATATGGACACCCTTATGCCTGAACATGGTGTTCGTTATGGACAATCCATGACGAGCACAGAAGTCCAACAACAGAACACCACTCGGGTTCAGATCAGGGGGGCCGTTCCTCCCAACCACACCCCTCCAGGTCTCACTGTCATTGCCCACGTGAGCGTTGAAGTCCCCCAGCAGAACAAGGGAGTCCCCAGGAGGCGCACCCTCCAATACCCCCTCCAAGGACTCCAAAAAGGGTGGGTAATCTGCGCTGCCGTTCGGCGCATAGGCACAAACAACAGTCAGAGCCCGTCCCCCCACACGTAGGCGAAGGGAGGCTACCCTCTCGTTCACCGGGGTGAACCCCAACGTACAGGCACCAAGATGGGGGGCAACAAGTATGCCCACTCCTGCTCGGCGCCT
>JBBPBX010084704.1:0-15249 GCA_038048925.1 Garcialebias charrua
ATATATATATATATATATATATATATATATATATATATATATATGTATATATACAGGTAGTCCCCGACTTACGAGCGCTCTGACTTACGAGGTCCCGGACTTAAGAGCATGCATCTCATTAAAAAAAAAAAAAAAATAAATAATTTTTTTTTTTTACTTTTTTTTATTTTTTTTTTTTATAAATGAATACATGTACAGTACTGGACAGTCACCAAGCACTTAGCCTATCCTAACACAGTTTTTAAAGATGAAGGAATAAGTTGAATTGTCTCCCTTTCACATAAAGGGAGCAAGCTCCCTATGGAGCCTGCAGGGAGGAGGGAGACAATTCAACTGACTCCTTCATCTTTAAAAACTGTGTTAGGATAGGCTAAGTGCTTGGTGACTGTACAGTACTGTACATTTATCTATTTATAAATAAAAAACAATAAAAAATAAAAATACTGTATATACTGTATATTTTTAATAAATAGATAAATGTACAGTACTGTACAGTCACCAAGCACTTAGCCTATCCTAACACAGTTTTTAAAGATGAAGGAGTCAGTTGAATTGTCTCCCTCCTCCCTGCAGGCTCCATAGGGAGCTTGCTCCCTTTATGTGAAAGGGAGACAATTCAACTTATTCCTTCATCTTTAAAAACTGTGTTAGGATAGGCTAAGTGCTTGGTGACTGTCCAGTACTGTACATGTATTCATTTATAAAAAATAAAAAAAATAAAAAAAAAAAAAAAAAAAAACTTTTTTTTTTTTTTTTACTATGTGATCCTACTTACGAATTTTTGACATACGAGCGCCCCCTAGGGACGGAACTCGCTTGTAAGTCGGGGACTACCTGTACTTGGATGTAAATTGGGCAGGGTTTAGACTGACACAAGGGGCCGAGATGGTGTAGAGGCAGGGCAGCCGGCTCAGGACCGGAAGGTCCGGGGTTCGATCCCCGGTCACTGCATACCTCGTTGTGTCCCTGGGCAAGACACTTAACCCCGAGTTGCTCCCGGTAGGACTGGCAACGCCTTGCATGGCAGTCTACTGCTACCGGTGTATGAATGTGTGTATGAATGGGTGGATGGCTGGTACTGTGAAGCGCTTTGGGGCCCATCATAGGGGGCTGGAAAGCGCTATATAAGTAAGCTCCTTTTACAAAAATACATCAATAATTCACGGGTTCTCAGTTTTTCAGATTAAATTCAATAAATCTGTGACTTGGTGATGAGATGTAATTTGACAGGTAACGTTAACTTATGTTGAAACAGCAGAACTGAATCATTTTAATTAACAAATCATTAAATTACATCACAACATGTACATGGATTGAGTGATCGATCAGTTTCCTATAAATTTACTTCAGCAGATGACATCACGTGTCCGTAACTTCTAGGTACAACAGAACAAGTTAAAGGTCTTATATTAACTTATACTGCAGGCACATTAACTTAAAGTTTCTGGCTTAGAAATATAAGTTTAAAGAGAAAGATTAGGAGGAAGAAAATTGAGGATGAGGAGAGGTAATATCTTGAAGTGAGCTTAACCAGGAAACACGACCCACTCCTAATCAGCGTACTCTAGACCCAGGTTCGCTATGAACAACAACTTTTTACCTTTGCGAAGATTCTTCATCCAAGCTATGGTAAAGTTGGGTTAGCCTTAACGTGCATGGACCGTCCGTACCGCTACGTTTTTTGCAGTCTTCCAAGTGTTCACCTTCAGCATCTCCTGAGGTCCGCTTCAACATCAGCGAGGTAGTGGCAACTGTTTCCGGTTAGATTTTTCAAGATAAAAGATTCCTCGAAAGAATTTCATTAAAATAGAGCTTCTTTCAGCTCGGAATGGATTTATAACTGGTATGTTATAAATCTTTAACTGATGAAGTGTCCTTAGCGTTCGACAGACGTTCATTCAGCTCTTTGGGGAACCTCATGGTTTGAGCTCCTCAGTAGACTCTAGGCTCAGACAGGAAGTGGAACCTTAAAAAAGGAAGTTGACCCAGTTAAATCCACTCCGCTCATTGGTTGTTTCCCAGAGAACGGGAGGGATTTAGCTCGGGTCAGAAAGTTTATCAAAAGTTAAAGGAGTGAAGATTATTCAGTGAAAGTGTTTAGAAAACTGACAGAAACCTGTCGCCAGTTATACAGATTACTGATTAAGCGTCTTAACTTTTGTAAAACAAATCTGAACAAGTCATTCTGACATATAATTCAACTTTGCCATAGTTCTTTGACTAAGACATACAGTTTGATCCATCATATGAATAAGTGATCAACATTGGTACAGCATAAACCATGATCATACAATGACAGAGTTATTCTGTTAATTAATTCTGAATTAACACAAATTAAAAGGAAGTCTCTTCTGATTGATTTGTGTCTTTTGATTCAAAATAAATGTAATAAACTAGTGTCCATTCGTCTCCTTGAGAGCCACAAGAAAATTGTACCACTAAGAGTTTCAGACGACTGGGTTGTATCACTACAGTCCCCCCTTTTGGAAGTCATCGCCTGTCCATGGGAATGAGTTCCAACATGAAAGGATACCACCAAATGTCTTTGATCTGATGTAATCCAGCAAGTGGAAAAAGAAAATCAAAATTATAAGCCCATAATGTTTTTTGTAATTCCGTATTGTTCGTAAGTAATTCCATTGCTGTAAGCTTTTAATCGTTTGGAAACTGAGACTGTTAACCCTTGGAAAACAAAGTCTTATAATCCACAGCGGTAATTCCACAGCGGTAATTCCATAACGATTAGAGTTGTTGATTTCATCAGCAACAATTGTTTTTATCAGCATGTAGAGGGGATCCCTTGATTGACGCAGAGGAGGTGACCCTTGGATGAAGGTTGGAGACCAACGTTGGAGTTGCAGATCCCCACATCGAAGGTTGTTGGCTGGTTGGTTTCCAGTTCGTGTCGCTCTGGTTCTATGTCATGCATTTATGTGGTTTTAGGTAGCCTTATGATTGGGATTTTACATTAGCCTTACTTATATGCACCTGGTATGTAAGCTATCATGGTTTAGATCAGCTACAGTTACAAGGGGTGGATCATGCTGTAAAAATTAGATATAGGGATCTACGTCTATAGAAGGTTCAGGAGGGCTTCTGTAACAAAGGCCTCTTCTTCCAAATTATTCCTCCATTCATAACTTAGTCTAAGTTAGAACTAAATTAGAAAAAGAAAATATAGTTTGGTCTAATTGTCTGTTTTTCTTTTAGACGACGACGTAGGTTTTTTGGTTTTCCCTATAAATTTTGGAGTCTATGGCGTGACTCACTTAAAAATGATTAGATAATCTTAGAATAGAATCAATTGAGTATTCTACTTGAACGATTGTGAGATCAGTGTAGATTATCAAAGTCAAAGTCAACTTTATTGTCAGAACTGCAATATGTACAGGACATACACAGGATTGAAATTGCGTTTCTCTCAGTCCCTCGGTGCAACAGTAACCATTTAAACACTAAAACACTGAAACATTTAATAAACATAAGCATAAAATAGTAAAAGTGTAACACTGTCCTGAGTTTTTGCATAGTAGTATAAAAGTATGAAAATTTACACCAACACTAAAACACTAAACATTTAATGAACATAAGCATAAAATGAAATAATAAAAGTGTAATACTGTCCTGGGTTTTATATTTTATTATATTTTTATATTTATTTTATATTTTATTTATATTATAGTACCTTAAGTAGCATTAATCTACAATGACTCTTCAATTATTGAGGTTTAACAAAAATGAACTGCATGTTGGCATAGTTAAATCCATTTAAGTCTTCCACTAACATTAATACAAAACCTCTTTTGGCTGGGAGTGTTCAGAACCAAACCAATATTTCAACAACAACAAAAGTAGCAATTAAGCAACTAGAAAACAACGTTTCAACTGCTTCAACTCACCCTGTCGTCAGATTCCAATGTGCTACACACAAGAAAAACAGGTCTTAGCTTTATAACCGATGTCAATTAAATCCTGCAGATTTAAACCGTTGTTAAGGTTAGTTTTTTGTTGTGGGTTTTTAGACTTAGCGTTTCTAAGTTCTAGTTGGAGCTGTTTCTTTTAGCAACTAATATCGTTTAAACTGTTTAGTTTATGTACTATCATGTGTTTGGACGACCTTATTTTCCCATGAAGTCTGTGAGTTTGAGAGATCTTTGTCGTTTGTAGGGTTATTGAAATCTTTGTCTTGGGCATGACCTAACATCACCCCCCTGAGGTCATGGGGGACCACGAACACAGGTGAGGACGTACGTCCATGGGCACAAGTTAGGATGCCATTGTTTAGTTTAAGCTGTTTGTGCAGCTGAAAGAGGACTGAACACAGGAACCTTTTAGGTTTTGGCCAACGTTTCTTCTTACGTTTACCTCTTTCTGTGTAGTTTAGGTGTGTCACAACTGTCGGCGCAGTCGCAGGTGTGTCTGATTGTTCAGACTGCGATAGGTCACCGTCGTTGTTGTGTGTGTCTTCCTACTTCTTGACTGAAGAGGGGCTCTTTGAGTCTGTAAGAACTATGTCATTTCTGATTAGTTCTAGACTCAAATGCTTTTGAACCAAGGTTTCATCGAAAGCTTGGCTGATTGCCGATTTATCTGTCCTAGGGGACAGTACAGCATCTTTGATGTGGGATCCTTGGATCTCCACACCTTTTACTACCTGTGTTAGGTAGTGTTCAGTTAGTGCTGAATGTTTTAGCTCACAGAGGATGTTCTCTTGTTGGGCCAGAGTTGGGTCCCACTGTTGGGCCTCTTCTGATTCACCTGTTGTTGAAGGTTCACTTACCGGGCTTGTGCTCTCGGTTGGGGATTCTCTTGTGCCTTCTGCGGTACCTGCTGACAGACAGTCAGTGTCACCCTGTGGAGGTATATCGATCGGCAGTGGATTGCTCACTGTGGCCCACATTGTCTGATCACCATAATTTATAATCGCGTCAAAGCGATTTATAAAGTCTTGGCCAACCAAAAATGGGAATGAGTCAACTGTAGACACATGTAGCGGGTGGTATATTGTCGTTTTGCCAATCTGTATGTGAACCATAGCTATAGCTGTTAGGGTTGTTCTCATCTCTGTGAGGCCCTGCAGTTCATTAGCACTTTTCTCTAGGGGTATTTGCCTGTTAACACCGTTAGCGGCGGTCCTTAGCTCCTCGAACAGTTTGGGTGACAAAATAGTTATGTCTGCACTGCCGTCCAGGAGGGCTTCACAGGTGAGGACCCCTTCTAGTAGGTAAGCTTTCTTAGCTACCCCCCTTTTGATAGTTACACAGAAACCTTACAGGTCTTGGCAAACGTTTCTGTTTACGTGTACCTCTGTCTGTGTAATCTTGTTTACTGTCTGCATCTTGTTGGCTGTCAGCATCATGGCCTTCAGGATCTTGTTGACTACCAGCAATTTTTTTGCTGTCAGCATTTTTGGCAATGTTGGTGTTATTGTTGTTAACTGTGTACTCAATGATGTTTGTGTTATTATCAACGATAATGCCACTCATTGTATCAGGTCGGTCATCCTCTGTAACAATCAAATCTTCTAACAAACTACAGTACTGTACTTACTTCCTCTGTCTTTTCCGAGCATGGAGGTGTTGTGCCTTTTTTCTGGAACTCTTGTGACTCTTTGCATGTCTCGAACTGTTCTGTTCGAATGCAAGGGCATGGCCTTGGCTCGGTAGAAAACACCTTGGGTCTCTTGTAGAGCGAACACCTACCTTTTGTGTTTTTTTTTGCTTATCTCAGACAGCGCTGTCTGAGCTGCACTAGGAGTAGGGCTCCGTTTAATCCACTTTGAATCACTGTTCCAGCTGGCACCAACATTTCGTTGTTTGTCAGTTTGAAAATCTTGTTTATTCTCGCTTTCTGTAGGAGAGGGAACCTCTTCTGTTTTTAGCAACTGGGATTCAACCTTTTCACTTTACCTTCACACCTTTGAAGATGTTATGCGTCGTGTGAGCACTTCAAAAACATCCATAGCATATTGTTTTATTTCTCCAATGGTCTTCTCTTTGAAACTAGCCTTGATGTGTACACATCTGCCTAGCCTAGGGCAGAGATGTGCCCTGAAAAGACGTTTAAACTGTTCATCTTCCTCCATGCCCGGTTCGTGTTTGTCACCAAAATAGGCCTGGCATAATCTGTCATAGAACAGCAGTGGATGTTCACCTGTTTTTTGAAAGACATTCTCTGTAGCTTAGTCACTAAGCTTTGTGTTTCGGTTGAACCACTTTGGGTCTCGTAGAGAGCGGAACCCTTCATTTGTTGCACCTTTTTGAACTTCCATCTTTGTATTGATTTTTTGTGAAAATCAATAAAATGGTTCTTATTTTAGTGCTTGCAAATAAATGTTTACTTTTATTTAGCAATGAATCAATCAAACTAACCAGCTTTCTGCTTTATGTGTTTCACTGTGTAATAAGTATTTTATTCATAGGTACCTTTTTTCAGGTTTTACCCTCAATGAATTTGTAAAAGTTAAATGCACTCTGTGCAGTGTTAACTTTAAATAGAACATATTTTTAATTTTTTTTAACAACAGTTACTAACTAACCCAAGTCTGATTTTTGTTTTTCTTACTCAAACGCTTTTTAAAAATATTTGAAATAAATGCAATGTTCACACTAAAATGTTCCCAGGATGCTGTTTCATCATGCCTTAAAATAATGTTTTTCAGTTTCAGTGAAACTGTTTTACTGTATTTGACAGTTATCAGGAGTGAAGAAGGTCTTTCTGTTTGTTATTTTAAATACTTTTTGTATTTAAAATAAACTGGAGTTTGGTTGTGCACAACATAACATTAAAGATGTTACTTTAAATAAAAATCAGTGATTTTTATTAATTTGTTGTTCTGTGACATTTTCAAATTTGATCTGCTATCTTTGTTTTTATTTTTTGTGAAAAATCAAGTCAAAAGATGCTTTTTGTTTGTTATTTTAAACTTTTTATTTAAAATAAACTGGAGTGCACAGAATAATTTTAAAAGATGTTGTTTTTTAAATTAAATGCATAGGTTTTAGCATACAGGAAACCCCCGACCTACGAACGAGTTCCGGACCTAAGGACCGTTCGCAGGTCGATTTTGCCGTAGGTCGGAGTCCACATGAGCCGCCACTGCCCTACACACACACATATACAGGGAACCCTCGAGTTACGTCAGAGATCGGGACCTACGAGTGTGACTTAGGTCGATTCTGTCGTATCTCGCGGACCAAAAACACGTGCCTGTCGTAGGTCCGCATTTCTGCCGCAGGTCGCGGCTATACCGCTAACGGAGCGCCGCACACACATTTAACGGCATGAGAATGAACAAGCGGACATCCTGTGCCATAAACATGCATAGAACTTTATTTACAAACACTTAGATAACAAATTATACCACACATTCATCCATAACACACAAAACCAGTACCTGTACAGCATGTACAGTACAGTACAGTACAGGTACTGTACTGTACAGTACTGAAATGTTTTTTTCAGCACAGACAAAGCATACAAAATACAAATCTCTTCCTGAACAGTTCTCAGCCATAATCTGCAAATGAGTTCAACCATGAAACATGAACACTTCTCTTTGAGCAGCAGCTGTCAACATCAAAATGCAGCATATGATAAGGAACTCCCATGCATTCATCCATGCATCCAGCAGCAGCTAGAACATGTCAACCATGAAACATGAACACTTCTCTTTGAGCAGCAGCTGTCAAAATGCAGCATGCATTCATCCATGCATCCAGCAGCAGCAAAAACATGTCAACCATGAAACATGAACACTTCTCTTTGAGCAGCAGCTGTCAACATCAAAATGCAGCATATGATAAGGAACTCCCATGCATTCATCCATGCATCCAGCAGCAGCTAGAACATGTCAACCATGAAACATGAACACTTCTCTTTGAGCAGCAGCTGTCAACATCAAAATGCAGCATATGATAAGGAACTCCCATGCATTCATCCATGCATCCAGCAGCAGCTAGAACATGTCAACCATGAAACATGAACACTTCTCTTTGAGCAGCAGCTGTCAAAATGCAGCATGCATTCATCCATGCATCCAGCAGCAGCAAAAACATGTCAACCATGAAACATGAACACTTCTCTTTGAGCAGCAGCTGTCAAAATGCAGCATGCATTCATCCATGCATCCAGCAGCAGCAAAAACATGTCAACCATGAAACATGAACACTTCTCTTTGAGCAGCAGCTGTCAACATCAAAATGCAGCATATGATAAGGAACTCCCATGCATTCATCCATGCATCCAGCAGCAGCTAGAACATGTCAACCATGAAACATGAACACTTCTCTTTGAGCAGCAGCTGTCAAAATGCAGCATGCATTCATCCATGCATCCAGCAGCAGCAAAAACATGTCAACCATGAAACATGAACACTTCTCTGAGCAGCAGCTGTTAACATGTTGCAACCATCATGTTTTTGAAACCAGTGCAGTCCATGTGGTGTTGGTGTGCAGTCCATGTGCATGAAAAAGTCCATGAACCCAAAAAAGAAGCTGGAAGCAGCAGAAGAAAGAAACAAGGAAACAAAATGTCCTTACTTTGACTGAAGTGTAGGTAGACACTGATGTTTTTCTCAAGTTCAAACCTGGATCAGATGGAACTGCTTAGCCAGTGCTCATCCATGAATGATGGGAGCATTTTAGGCCAGGTGGGAGCTCAGCGGTGTGGTCCTGATGTGAACAGTTCTGTCCATCAGCAAAGGTGTTTTTTTGTTTGTTTTGGCAGCAGTCATACATGCAGAAGGTGTTGACCCAGGTGATGGATGGAGGCAGATGGCAGGACTGATGTCCTGGACGACAGAGGCAGGACAGAGTGGACACACATCCATCCATGAGGAAAGTCCACGATGTGAGCTGTGAAAACAACAACACAAAAATGAACATGAGCTCTTACAGGTGGGCCTGTGAACACCTGAAGATGGCAAACATCTTGTCCTCACCTGATTGGTGTGGTGCAATGATGGAGAGGTGCTAGAGGGAGAGAGGCAGGCAGGCAGGCAGGCAGGACAGAGTGGACACACGTCCATCCATGAGGAAAGTCCACGATGTGAGCTGTGAAAACAACAACACAAAAATGAACATGAGCTCTTACAGGTGGGCCTGTGAACACCTGAAGATGGCAAACATCTTGTCCTCACCTGATTGGTGTGGTGCAATGATGGAGAGGTGCTAGAGGGAGAGAGGCAGGCAGGCAGGCAGGCAGGCAGGACAGAGTGGACACACGTCCATCCATGAGGAAAGTCCACGATGTGAGCTGTGAAAACAACAACACAAAAATGAACATGAGCTCTTACAGGTGGGCCTGTGAACACCTGAAGATGGCAAACATCTTGTCCTCACCTGATTGGTGTGGTGCAATGATGGAGAGGTGCTAGAGGGAGAGAGGCAGGCAGGCAGGGCAGGCAGGCAGGACAGAGTGGACACACGTCCATCCATGAGGAAAGTCCACGATGTGAGCTGTGAAAACAACAACACAAAAATGAACATGAGCTCTTACAGGTGGGCCTGTGAACACCTGAAGATGGCAAACATCTTGTCCTCACCTGATTGGTGTGGTGCAATGATGGAGAGGTGCTAGAGGGAGAGAGGCAGGCAGGCAGGCAGGCAGGCAGGACAGAGTGGACACACGTCCATCCATGAGGAAAGTCCACGATGTGAGCTGTGAAAACAACAACACAAAAATGAACATGAGCTCTTACAGGTGGGCCTGTGAACACCTGAAGATGGCAAACATCTTGTCCTCACCTGATTGGTGTGGTGCAATGATGGAGAGGTGCTAGAGGGAGAGAGGCAGGCAGGCAGGCAGGCAGGCAGGCAGGACAGAGTGGACACACGTCCATCCATGAGGAAAGTCCACGATGTGAGCTGTGAAAACAACAACACAAAAATGAACATGAGCTCTTACAGGTGGGCCTGTGAACACCTGAAGATGGCAAACATCTTGTCCTCACCTGATTGGTGTGGTGCAATGATGGAGAGGTGCTAGAGGGAGAGAGGCAGGCAGGCAGGCAGGCAGGCAGGACAGAGTGGACACACGTCCATCCATGAGGAAAGTCCACGATGTGAGCTGTGAAAACAACAACACAAAAATGAACATGAGCTCTTACAGGTGGGCCTGTGAACACCTGAAGATGGCAAACATCTTGTCCTCACCTGATTGGTGTGGTGCAATGATGGAGAGGTGCTAGAGGGAGAGAGGCAGGCAGGCAGGCAGGCAGGACAGAGTGGACACACGTCCATCCATGAGGAAAGTCCACGATGTGAGCTGTGAAAACAACAACACAAAAATGAACATGAGCTCTTACAGGTGGGCCTGTGAACACCTGAAGATGGCAAACATCTTGTCCTCACCTGATTGGTGTGGTGCAATGATGGAGAGGTGCTAGAGGGAGAGAGGCAGGCAGGCAGGCAGGCAGGCAGGACAGAGTGGACACACGTCCATCCATGAGGAAAGTCCACGATGTGAGCTGTGAAAACAACAACACAAAAATGAACATGAGCTCTTACAGGTGGGCCTGTGAACACCTGAAGATGGCAAACATCTTGTCCTCACCTGATTGGTGTGGTGCAATGATGGAGAGGTGCTAGAGGGAGAGAGGCAGGCAGGCAGGCAGGACAGAGTGGACACACGTCCATCCATGAGGCAAGAGCAACAGGTGGAAGTTCACTTCCATAGCCTGGTCCATGAGGCAAGAGCAACAGGTGGAAGTTCACTTCCATAGCCTGGTCCATGAGGCAGAGCAACAGGTGGTTCTGTACTGTACAGTATAAACCCACACACAGACGTGAACATCTGCAAAGAATGAAAACACAGACAACAACAACTTCTCCTTACCTGTGTGGTGTGGTGCACATGTGTTGATGGACCAAGGGGGCGTGACGCTTTGGAGGCTGTCGAGAGAGCGGTGATGTTTACAGTAGATGTAGCATAAAACAAAAACTACAGGAAAAAACAACGACATGTCTTTGCTGTACCTTTCACACGATGCTGTGCTGTTATGTGAAGGTGGGCAGGTCAGTGATGGGATGGTGGAGCTGGTGGAGAGGAGGTGGAGGAGGAGGAGCAGCAGGCTGTGAACAGAACAACAAATTGATTAACAGATGAAGTTACTGTGTGTAACGTGACACAACTCTGAAAAATAAAAATAACAATTCATTACCTGGAGGGAGGGAGAGGGGAGGCAGAGAGGGGAGGCGTCTTTTACTGGGGAGAGGCTGAGTTGTCCATGGAGTCATCTTGGCTTGCTGCAGGAGGACTGGCTGGTGTTGGATCTTCTGGTGCACCAGCAGATCCTGGAGGAAGAGGAGCTGCAGAGACGGTGACAAACCTTAACATGCTGCTCTGCACAGCCTCTTGCTTCTTCTCGTCCAGGATCTGCTGATAACACGCCAGCCCGCCCAAGATGACTCTTCGAGCCCTCTCAAACCTCTCCCCATCTTCGTCCTGCTTCTCTAACCGGGCCAAGCCGCTGTGGAAGTCCTTGAAGGCCAATGCCAACTCCTGCCGGCTGAAGGTCTTGGGTGGGTTAGGGTTGGCCTGCACCTCTTCCTCAGCCGGGACGTGCCTGTCGAGGAGAAGGAGGTCTTCCACTGACAGGTCCTCTCCTGTTGATCCCAGAAGCTGTTGGACATCATCCACGTCCATCTCGAGCTCCAGTGACCTGCCCATCCTCACAACGTCCTCAATGACATTGTCAACCTCCCTGGAATCGTGTACCTGTTGAACAAGCTGTGGACACACCTTCTTCCACACGCCGCTCATGTTGTTCTGAGTCACACGATTCCAGGAGTGATCAATGTTCAGCACAGCATCGTGGATGTTGTATGTTCTCCAGAAGTCTTTGAGGCTGACACCTGGAGTCATTCCGGTTGCCTCCAAAGCGTTACGAATGACCCTCTGGAGATAGTACGCCTTAAACGTACTTATCACCCCTTGGTCCATCGGCTGGATCAGCGAGGTGGTGTTAGGAGGCAGGTACACCACCTGCACAGCCGTGTTAATGTCGGTGAGATCAGGGGGGTGTCCTGGAGCGTTGTCCAACACCAGCAGGACTTTAAAGGGAATCTTTTGGGAATGGCAAAAACGCTTGACATCTGGCACAAAATGTTGCTTAAACCATTTTGAAAACACTTCCAGCGTTACCCAGGCCTTCCTATTTGATGCCCAATAGACTGGAAGCCTTTTTTTATCAACATGATTGAAGGCTCTGGGGTTTTCAAATTGGTAAATCAACAAGGGCTTGAGTTTGCAGTCCCCAGAAGCATTCCCCCCAAGCAGCAAGGTCAGGCGCTCCTTGCCAACTTTGTGACCTGCTGCTATTCGCTCATCTCTGCTAATGTAGGTCCTGTTGGGCAAACGCTTCCAGAACAGGCCTGTCTCATCGACATTAAACACTTGCTGGGCAGTGTACCCGCCGTCCCTGATGACCTGAGCCAGTTTGTCAGGGAAGGCCTCAGCTGCTGCGTGGTCAGCACTGCCTGCCTCTCCTGTTTAAATGCACACAAAAACAGTAAAATGAATTTTTTTTTAAATCGGAAGTCAAGGACTACCTGTACCTGTAACAAAAAAAAATAAGAGAAATTAAATGCTCACCCTGTATTTTTAGGTTGTGCAAATTCGCTCTGTCCTTGAAGCGCTGAAACCATCCTTTGGAGGCAGTGAATTCATCAGGTCCAGTGTCCCCCTCTCCCACAGCACCCCTCCCTGAAGTGCTGCTTGACGTCCCTTCTCCAGGATCGCTCTGCTGTGACGTCCCTTCGCCTGAGTCGCTCTGTTGTGACGTGCCTTCGCCTTGCTCGCTCTGTCCTGCCCCCTCCTCCCCCGCACCTCCCTCCTCCCCCGCACCTCCCTGACTCCTAGCTTTCAGCGTGCTGTAAATCATGCGGGCCTTCTCCCTGATCACGGCCATGCACACGGGCACGCGCCTTTGAGCATTGTCCTCGATCCAAACCAAGAGCAACCTCTCCATCTCCACCAAAACACCCGTTCTCTGCTTCGTGATAATTGTGGACTTCATGGGTGCGGAACGACGCACTTGGTCCAGAATTCTCTCTCTGTCTGCCTTGATCGTGCCCACCGTCGAACGCGGAAAGCCTAGCTTCGCTGCTACCTCGGTCGCTGACATGCCCCCATCACACATTTTAACAATTTTTAGCTTCGTCTCAAGGGTTATGGTCTGCCTGGGTTTCTTACCCGCACCCTTATCAGCGGACTTCGAAGGCCTCTTGGGTCCCATTTTATTTCTCTCTCACGAAAAAAAATGTCAAAAAAAAAAAAACTCGCTAAACCTATGCTACCTAACCTGTGGCTAATAAAATACCGCTCGCTAAACCTATGCTACCTGTGGCTAATAAAATACCGCTCGCTAAACCTATGCTACCTGTGGCTAATAAAATACCGCTCGCTAAACCTATGCTACCTGTGGCTAATAAAATACCGCTCGCTAAACCTATGCTACCTGTGGCTAATAAAATACCGCTCGCTAAACCTATGCTACCTGTGGCTAATAAAATACCGCTCGCTAAACCTATGCTACCTGTGGCTAATAAAATACCTCTCGCTAAACCTAATGCTAACTGAATGCAATGCTAATGATCGATAAAGTGTACGTACGTTTGCTTTTCTCTCTCTCGCCGAAACTCAACAACGTGGTGAAGATGGCGTCCCTTTAAATAGTACGGCAGTGTCGCCCAACCCCTACCACATGGTCACGCCCACTGTCATGCGCGAACACTCAAGGTGTGTACCCCTCCCCCACCTTGCCGCTTGCCGTAGTGTCGCACTTTTTTTGCCGTATCTCGATTACATACTTCTAATGTATTTCTGTCGTAAGTCCGTTTTTTCGGTCGTATGTCGACGGCATTCTTTCAAAGAGGCCTGTCGTAAGTCTGCGTTGCCGTAGGTCGCAGGTGTCGTACCTCGAGGGTTCCCGTATGTCGACGGCATTCTTTCAAAGAGGCCTGTCGTAAGTCTGCGTTGCCGTAGGTCGCAGGTGTCGTACCTCGAGGGTTTCCTGTACTTGAGTCAGGGATTCCGATATTAACCAAAAGTCTATTCTGGATCGTAAAGAACCAGCCTTGTTTGTCCAAGTAAATTCTTTACTATTTGGGTTAGTAACTCTCCAGATATCATGAAGACCTTGTTCATTCATAAAATCATTCAAGAAACAGTTGGTTCTAACGTCGTATAGCTCGCCCTTTAGCTCCTATTGGAATCCTCCCTCGCGCGTCAGCGCCCACTGAAAACCTTTTAGTCCACGCCCACCTACCGGATGGGCCCACCCCTCGGTCCGTAAAACCCCTCGACCGAGGTGGATCTATCTCTTCTTCATTCAGCCCGAATGAGAACCTTTAAAAAAAATAAATAAATTTAACTCAGCCTCGGCTGAGACCTTAGTAAAATTGTCAAGATTTTGCCAATAATTATCCGAAGATTAAGGTTAACGATACCAGAAGTCCTCGTTCAGCTCCCCACCCGCCCTACCTCCGCTGCCTTCCTGTGAGCTCTTCTGCGGAGCCAGACAGTCAGACGGGCCGACATGCTACAAATGTCGGGGGTTTGCTTCGGGGCGGGAAACTACTTGCTGAACGAGGCCATCGCTTCTCTGTTCTCAAGGGAACCGGAGAACGCGACGCTAGCCAGCCGCACTGGCCTCCCCCCTAAGGGAGAACGAGTAGCGGTGGCTAAGTAGCGGTGGCTAACCACGTCGTCGGAAGCCTCATCAGCGGTGAGTGACGTCTTCATTTATTTCTTAAGCCACAACCAAGACGAAAACGGTCGTTGTGGCGATGTTTTTTCTGCATGAAAAGCTACAGAACGCACGCATTACCGTTAGCGCCCAAGGCCGCTAAGCAATGCTAACAGTAGCCCCGGCCTCATGTCTCTGGAGAGCATTGTGGCACGGATACCGTACCGAACGTCGCCGGGAAGCTTTTTTCAATCAACAATTACTACAAGAAGTGATGTATGATGTGTTTTTTATTTGGTTAGACCACGACCAAGAAAGAAAACTGTTCCTTGTGGTGTTGTTTTTGGCGCGAAAGGCTACAGGAATGCACGCCTATGTAATCACAGGGCCTGCTACTTACGCTCAACACGCAGCCTTTTTTGCTAGCCGGCATGCAGGAAGCTGTCAGGGCCAACCCCCTCTCCGCCTAGGCCGAACGACCTAGCGGGCTCGAGGTTAGGCACCAGGTCGCGGCGAAGTCCAGACCTGGTCCATACCCGGTCTGGCCTCGCTCCCCGACC
>JBBPBX010084706.1:0-10577 GCA_038048925.1 Garcialebias charrua
ATGGATGTGTGGATGGATGGATGATGGATGGATGATGGATGGATGTGTGTATGGATGGATGGATGTGTGTATGGATGGATGTATGTATGATGTATGATAATGGATGTATGGATGTGTGTATGGATGGATGATGGATGGATGTGTGTATGGATGATGGATGGATGTGTGTATGGATGGATGGATGATGGATGGATGATGGATGGATGTGTGTATGGATGATGTATGATAATGGATGTATGGATGTGTGTATGGATGGATGATGGATGGATGATGTATGTATGGATGATGTATGGATGATGGCTGTATGGATCTATGTATGTACGGATAGATGGATGTATGTACAGATGGATGGATGGATGGATATATGGATGTATGATGTACAATAAGATGGATGTATGGATCTATGTTTGGATGGATGATGGATGTATGGTTGAGTGAATGTATGGATGGATGATGGATGTATGGATGAGTGAATGTGTATGTATGTATGTATGTATGTATGTATGTATGTATGTATGTATGTATGTACAGGTAGCCCCCTAGTTACGTACGAGTTAGGGAGATAAGAACGGTTCGCAGCTCGATTCTGCCGTAGCTAGGGGGTGAAATTAGCGTCCAGTTCGTAGGTCCTTATTCCGTTCGTAGGTCGTGGAAATACCGCTAACGGAGCGCGCGCACACATTTAAGCATGTACAGTAGTGTACTGTAATGTTAAACATTGCTATTCACATTTACAGAATAAATAAAAATATATTTTCTTACTTTGAGATGGTCAAAGCCGACATCTTAGGTTGCCATGCGTTGATTGTTGTCGGGCCGAGCAGCGCGGCGGCAGGCGAGCTAACCACGGCAGCTGCTCAAGGCCTGTGTTAGCTAGCTGGCTAGCTTCTGCTAGCCAGGCCATGAGCTGGTGTTGGAGCGGCGGCGCGATCGGCGATCAATCTGCAGCTGCTCTTCCAGCCTGAGACGTCCACAGAGCTCACAGAGCGATTCCAGCTAGTAATTAATCCATATGATGCGATCCTGGTCAGGCCAGCTCCCGGCAGCTAACCTAAAATGGCGTCCGGTGTTCTACATTAATTTGTGACCGGAGACCCCCGTGACTGAACCTAAAATGGCGTCCGGTGTTCTACATTAATTTGTGACCGTGTAAACTGAAGACCTACTTCCTGCTGCCCAAGATTGCTCAAAAATGATCAGAAATGATCATTTTTATCATAATTATTATTTATAAAGCCTTTAAAACAACCACAGCTGCAACAAAGTGATGTACACATGAAATTAAGAACATTTAAACACAAAAAAAAAAAAAAAAATTTTTTTTTTTTAATACAGTAATTTCATATTTTTATTAAATATGATACGTTCGTAGGTCCCGTTGTTCGTAGGTCGATGGAGTCGTAAGTAGGGGGTTTGCTGGTATGTATGTATGTATGTATGTATGTATGTATGTATGTATGTATGTATGTACAGTATGTATGTATGTATGTATGTATGTATGTATGTATGTATGTATGTATGTATGTATGTATGTATGTATGTATGTATGGATGGATGGATGGATGGATGGATGGGTGATGGATGGATGGATGGATGGATAATGGATGGATGGATGATGTATGGATGGATGGATGTATGGATGAGTGAATGTATGGATAGATGGATGGATGGATGGATATATGGATGGATGGATCGATGATGGATGGATGGATGGATGGATGTATGTATGGATGGATGCATGGATGGATGGATGGATGGATGGATGGATGTATGTATGGATATATGGATGGATGGATGGATGGGTGTATGGATGTGATCATGGATGTATGTATGGATACAGTATATGGATATATGGATGGATGTATGGATATATGGATGTATGATGATGGATGGATGGATGGATGGATGGGTGTATGGATGTATGGATGGATATATGGATGTATGATCATGTATGTATGTATGGATGTATGATGATGGATGGATGGATGGATGGATGGATGGATGGATGGGTGTATGGATGTGATCATGGATGTATGTAATGATACAGTATATGGATATATGGATGGATGTATGGATATATGGATGTATGGTGATGGATGGATGGATGGATGATGGATGGATGGATGGATGGGTGTATGGATGTATGGATGTATGGATATATGGATGTATGATCATGTATGGATGTATGTATGGATGGATGGATGGATGGATGGATGGATATATGATGTATGATGATGGATGGATGGATGGATGGATGGTTGGTTGGTTGGTTGGATGTATGGATATAACTGCTCGCTCCACTCGTCAGGATCTGTCACTATGTTGCCTCAAACAAGAAAACAGAATAAAATCCTCCGTGTGTTCTTCTCAGTTAAACTCCTCCCCCTCGAGTATGTTGCAGTAAAACTCCTCCCCCTCGAGTATGTTGCAGTAAAACTCCTCCCCCTCGAGTATGTTGCAGTTAAACTCCTCCCCCTCGAGTATGTTGCAGTAAAACATGTAAGTTTACTTCATTCTCTTCAGCTCCAGTCCAGAAAAGCACTCGTCTCCAGAACTGGACACTCACTGCTCAGACCCTCAGAGATGGAGGACCTCGGGGCTCCGCCTCTTGCCCTCTCTGTCTGAGCTGACATGAAGATCTGTCAGAACCGTTGAGCAGCTGCTCAGTGTTCAGATCATCGTCACTGAGCAGATTTGTTTCCACCAACAGTTTGTACGACAGACACGAGGTGTGACATCACCAAGAGACACGCCAAGACGCCCGGGCTGTCTCTGAAACCAGCTGATCTCTGCGTCCTTTGGGTTAGGCTAAAAGACAACTGATAAATATGTAATAATAATAATAATAAACTTTATTTGTATAGCACCTTCCTACAATGCCTTGCATTGACCAAGGTGCTTAACAGGACAGAAAATATAAAAACCGGTACAATAAATCAGTGAAAATAGAATAAAAAGCAACAGCAATAAAAGGAGGCAATGGAAATAAAAATGCTACATACTAAAATACCAAAAGTAATAAAAGTTACACACTGAAAGCTTTTTTGAACAAGTGGGTCTTCAGTCTGGTTTTGAACAGAGTCAGATCAGAGGTGGCACGCAGCTCAAGGGGGAGACTGTTCCAGGCTTTTGGGCCGGCAACAGAAAATGACCGGTCTCCCCATTGTTTGTACCTTGAGCGAGGCACCTGATGTCTTCATGTCTGTACCCTGATGTCTTCATGTCTGTACCCTGATGTCTTCATGTCTGTACCCTGATGTCTTCATGTCTGTACCCTGATGTCTTCATGTAATAATAATAATAATTAATATAATTTATAACGCACTTTTCATTACTGAAAATCTCAAAGTGCTACACATATATTGAATGCTACACACATTCATAAACCGGTGGCGGCAGACTACCATGCAAGGTGCTTTCCAGTCCTACCGGGAGCA
The DNA here is from genome assembly GCA_038048925.1 of Garcialebias charrua. Lineage (NCBI taxonomy): Eukaryota > Metazoa > Chordata > Actinopteri > Cyprinodontiformes > Rivulidae > Garcialebias > Garcialebias charrua. Next base: position 3,438 of record JBBPBX010084706.1, read on the forward strand.
ACTCAGGGTTAAGTGTCTTGCCCAAGGACACAACGACACATGGTGCGGGTCCCGGGAGTCGAACCGCCAACTTTCCGATCGGGAGACGACTGCCATTACCACTACACCACGGCCGCCCCGCCTCATGTCTGTCCCCTGATGTCTTCATGTCTGTGCCGTGATGTCTTCATGTCTGTACTTTGTCTTCATTTCTGTCCCCAGATGTCTTCATGTCTGTCCCCTGATGTCTTCATGTCTGTACCCTGATCTGTACCCTGATGTCTTCATGTCTGTACCCTGATGTCTTCATATCTGTACCCTGATGTCTTCATGTCTGTCCCCAGATGTCTTCATGTCTGTCCCCTGATGTCTTCATGTCTGTACCCTGATGTCTTCATATCTGTCCCCTGATGTCTTCATGTCTGTCCCCAGATGTCTTCATGTCTGTCCCCTGATGTCTTCATGTCTGTACCCTGATCTGTACCCTGATGTCTTCGTGTCTGTACCCTGATGTCTTCATATCTGTACCCTAATGTCTTCATGTCTGTCCCCAGATGTCTTCATGTCTGTCCCCTGATGTCTTCATGTCTGTACCCTGATGTCTTCATATCTGTACCCTGATGTCTTCATGTCTGTCCCCAGATGTCTTCATGTCTGTCCCCTGATGTCTTCATGTCTGTACCCTGATCTGTGCCCTGATGTCTTCATGTCTGTCCCCTGATGTCTTCATATCTGTACCCTGATGTCTTCATGTCTGTCCCCTGATGTCTTCATGTCTGTCCCCTGATGTCTTCATGTCTGTACCCTGATCTGTACCCTGATGTATTCATGTCTGTACCCTGGTGTCTTCATGTCTGTACCCTGATGTCTTCATGTCTGTTCCCTGATGTCTTCATGTCTGTGCCTTGATGTCTTCATGTCTGTCCCCTGATGTCTTCATGTCTGTCCCCTGATGTCTTCATGTCTGTCCCCTGATGTCTTCATGTCTGTACCCTGATCTGTACCCTGATGTCTTCATGTCTGTACCCTGATGTCTTCATGTCGGTACCCTGATGTCTTCATGTCTGTCCCCTGTTTTCATGTCTGTCCCCTGATGTCTTCATGCCTGTCCCCTGATGTCTTCATGTCTGTCCCCTGATGTCTTCATGTCTGTCCCCTGATGTTTTCATGTCTGTGCCCTGATGTCTTCATGTCTGTCCCCTGATGTCTTCGTGTCTGTACCCTGATGGCTTCATGTCTGTACCCTGATGTCTTCATGTCTGTACCCTGATGTCTTCATGTCTGTGCCCTGATGTCTTCATGTCTGTCCCCTGATGTCTTCATGTCTGTCCCCTGGTCTTCATGTCTGTACCCTGATGTCTTCATGTCTGTACCCTGATGTCTTCATGTCTGTACCCTGATCTGTACCCTGATGTCTTCATGTCTGTACCCTGATGTCTTCATATCTGTACCCTGATGTCTTCATGTCTGTCCCCTGATGTCTTCATGTCTGTCCCCTGATGTCTTCATGTCTGTACCCTGATGTCTTCATGTCTGTACCCTGATCTGTACCCTGATGTATTCATGTCTGTACCCTGGTGTCTTCATGTCTGTACCCTGATGTCTTCATGTCTGTTCCCTGATGTCTTCATGTCTGTGCCTTGATGTCTTCATGTCTGTCCCCTGATGTCTTCATGTCTGTCCCCTGATGTCTTCATGTCTGTCCCCTGATGTCTTCATGTCTGTACCCTGATCTGTACCCTGATGTCTTCATGTCTGTACCCTGATGTCTTCATGTCGGTACCCTGATGTCTTCATGTCTGTCCCCTGTTTTCATGTCTGTCCCCTGATGTCTTCATGCCTGTCCCCTGATGTCTTCATGTCTGTCCCCTGATGTCTTCATGTCTGTCCCCTGATGTTTTCATGTCTGTGCCCTGATGTCTTCATGTCTGTCCCCTGATGTCTTCGTGTCTGTACCCTGATGGCTTCATGTCTGTACCCTGATGTCTTCATGTCTGTACCCTGATGTCTTCATGTCTGTGCCCTGATGTCTTCATGTCTGTCCCCTGATGTCTTCATGTCTGTCCCCTGGTCTTCATGTCTGTACCCTGATGTCTTCATGTCTGTACCCTGATCTGTACCCTGATGTCTTCATGTCTGTACCCTGATGTCTTCATATCTGTACCCTGATGTCTTCATGTCTGTCCCCAGATGTCTTCATGTCTGTCCCCTGATGTCTTCATGTCTGTACCCTGATGTCTTCATATCTGTCCCCTGATGTCTTCATGTCTGTCCCCAGATGTCTTCATGTCTGTCCCCTGATGTCTTCATGTCTGTACCCTGATCTGTACCCTGATGTCTTCGTGTCTGTACCCTGATGTCTTCATATCTGTACCCTAATGTCTTCATGTCTGTCCCCAGATGTCTTCATGTCTGTCCCCTGATGTCTTCATGTCTGTACCCTGATGTCTTCATATCTGTACCCTGATGTCTTCATGTCTGTCCCCAGATGTCTTCATGTCTGTCCCCTGATGTCTTCATGTCTGTACCCTGATCTGTGCCCTGATGTCTTCATGTCTGTCCCCTGATGTCTTCATGTCTGTCCCCTGATGTCTTCATGTCTGTACCCTGATGTCTTCATGTCTGTACCCTGATCTGTACCCTGATGTCTTCATGTCTGTACCCTGATGTCTTCATATCTGTACCCTGATGTCTTCATGTCTGTCCCCTGATGTCTTCATGTCTGTCCCCTGATGTCTTCATGTCTGTACCCTGATGTCTTCATGTCTGTACCCTGATCTGTACCCTGATGTATTCATGTCTGTACCCTGGTGTCTTCATGTCTGTACCCTGATGTCTTCATGTCTGTTCCCTGATGTCTTCATGTCTGTGCCTTGATGTCTTCATGTCTGTCCCCTGATGTCTTCATGTCTGTCCCCTGATGTCTTCATGTCTGTCCCCTGATGTCTTCATGTCTGTACCCTGATCTGTACCCTGATGTCTTCATGTCTGTACCCTGATGTCTTCATGTCGGTACCCTGATGTCTTCATGTCTGTCCCCTGTTTTCATGTCTGTCCCCTGATGTCTTCATGCCTGTCCCCTGATGTCTTCATGTCTGTCCCCTGATGTCTTCATGTCTGTCCCCTGATGTTTTCATGTCTGTGCCCTGATGTCTTCATGTCTGTCCCCTGATGTCTTCGTGTCTGTACCCTGATGGCTTCATGTCTGTACCCTGATGTCTTCATGTCTGTACCCTGATGTCTTCATGTCTGTGCCCTGATGTCTTCATGTCTGTCCCCTGATGTCTTCATGTCTGTCCCCTGGTCTTCATGTCTGTACCCTGATGTCTTCATGTCTGTACCCTGATCTGTACCCTGATGTCTTCATGTCTGTACCCTGATGTCTTCATGTATGTACCCTGATCTGTACCCTGATGTCTTCATGTCTGTACCCTGATGTCTTCATATCTGTACCCTGATGTCTTAATGTCTGTACCCTGATGTCTTCATGTCTGTACCCTGATCTGTACCCTGATGTCTTCATGTCTGTACCCTGATGTCTTCATATCTGTACCCTGATGTCCTCATGTCTGTCCCCAGATGTCTTCATGTCTGTCCCCTGATGTCTTCATGTCTGTACCCTGATCTGTACCCTGATGTCTTCATGTCTGTACCCTGATGTCTTCATGTCTGTCCCCTGATGTCTTCGTGTCTGTACCTGATGTCTTCATGTCTGTCCCATCATGTCTTCGTGTCTGTCCCATGATGTCTTCGTGTCTGTCCCCTGATGTCTTCATGTCTGTCCCCTGATGTCTTCGTGTCTGTCCCCTGATGTCTTCGTGTCTGTACCCTGATATCTTCATGTCTGTACCCTGATGTCTTCGTGTCTGTCCCCTGATGTCTTTGTGTCTGTCCCCTGATGTCTTCATGTCTGTCCCCTGATGTCTTCGTGTCTGTCCCCTGATGTCTTCATGTCTGTCCCCTGATGTCTTCATGTCTGTACTCTGATGTCTTCATGTCTGTCCCCTGATGTCTTCGTGTCTGTACCCTGATGTCTTCATGTCTGTACCCTGATGTCTTCATGTCTGTCCCCTGATGTCTTTGTGTCTGTACCTGATGTCTTCATGTCTGTCCCATCATGTCTTCGTGTCTGTCCCATGATGTGTTCGTGTCTGTCCCCTGATGTCTTCGTGTCTGTCCCCTGATATCTTCAAGTCTGTCCCCTGATGTCTTCGTGTCTGTACCCTTATGTCTTCATGTCTGTCCCCTGATGTCTTTGTGTCTCTCCCCTGATGTCTTCATGTCTGTCCCCTGATGTCTTTGTGTCTGTACCTGATGTCTTCATGTCTGTCCCATCATGTCTTCGTGTCTGTCCCATGATGTCTTTGTGTCTGTCCCCTGATGTCTTCATGTCTGTCCCCTGATGTCTTCGTGTCTGTACCTGATGTCTTCATGTCTGTCCCCTGATGTCTTCGTGTCTGTACCTGATGTCTTCATGTCTGTCCCATGATGTCTTCGTGTCTGTCCCCTGATGTCTTTGTGTTTGTCCCCTGATGTCTTCATGTCTGTCCCCTGATGTCTTTGTGTCTGTACCCTGATGTCTTCATGTCTGTCCCCTGATGTCTTCGTGTCAGTCCCCTGATGTCTTCATGTCTGTCCCCTGATGTCTTCGTGTCTGTACCTGATGTCTTCATGTCTGTCCCATCATGTCTTCGTGTCTGTCCCATGATGTCTTCGTGTCTGTACCTGATGTCTTCATGTCTGTCCCCTGATGTCTTCATGTCTGTCCCATGATGTCTTCGTGTCTGTACCTGATGTCGTCATGTCCATCCCCTGAAGTTGCAGTCCATCAAACAAGCTGAGAGTCACGCTGACATCAGCTAAATCCAATGTCAGCTGAAGGTTAAAGCTCCTCACTGCACTGTCCCATAATTTAATCTGTCACTTGTTTTGTCTGAATGTTGTGTCATTGTTCTCTGCTGGAACCTCAACAAAAGATTGACGTGTGTTATTTCAGGTCTCTCTTGTAAACGAGTCCCTGAGGCTCAATGGGACTACCTGTATGAATAAAGGTGGAATGAATTGTGATTTATTTTACATGTTTGTGTTTGGTCCTCTCCAACTTGCAGGTTTTATTTGGTGGGTGGTGGCGTCCCGCTCGTCATCTGTGGGGTCACTGCAGCCGTCAACCTGGACAACTACGGCAGCGGGGAGCAGGCGCCGTTGTGAGTTTTATTTTCTTACTTTAGAGTGCAACATTCAGAGGTTTATCTTTTAAAGTGTCACCATTTTACTGACAGGAAGTGAAATGTTTGGATCAGAGTCTGAGCTCAGGATGGAAACGGGTTCAGTTTGAGAACTGACACCAGCCGGAGTTTAAAAAACATATAAGTTAAAAAAAAAAAACACCACGTCCCGTATGTCACATTCTTCCAATTGGAAAGTTGTAATTGGGGAGTGGTGGTGCAGAGGTTAGAGAGGATAGGCCTGTGATCGGAAAGTCACAGGTTCAACTCCCGGTACCGTCAACATCAAAATGTGGGTGGAAAAGGTGAAACACCACACCTGCCTCCACCTTCCCTTAACCCCACCATCTGCTCCTAAAACCGGTCTCTGTTGAAAATGAGCTCTCGTGACTCAGTGAGACTACCTGTATAAATAAAGGGTAAATGGGAAAAAAAGACAACATAATTGTGGTACAAAATGTAAACAAGTCCAGTTTAAGCTGCTACAAGCTAAAAGGAACAATATTGTAGCTAAAAACTCAAACCATCAAGGCAAGGCATCGTTATTTATACAGAACGTTTCAGCATCAAGCTAACTCCAAGAGCTTTACAGAAACAGTTAAAAGCACATTTTGACAAAGTGCATAAGAAAAAAAAGCATTTAGAAAATAAAAATGTAAAATTACAGACACCTGAAGAAAGAACACATCACATAAAAATAAAACATGAATACAAGCTCTGATTAAGAACTAACATCAAACATAAAGGAATATAAAAACAGCAGGATGGCACAGGGGAACAATGGGTAGAGCCGTCATCTCTCAGTGAGAAGGTCACCAGATCAAATCCAGGCCGGGGACCTTTCTGGGTGGATCTAAAAAAGTTAAGTCTGGTCCCTCCCCCACCCTCCCTGGGAAGGAGGGAGGGAGAGGGGGAGAGAGAGAGATAGATCTTCATAAAATCCTGTTGAAACAAATCAAAAAGTGCAAAAGAGTCATTTAAAGAAATGCTCAAGACTAATTCTTTGTTCAATTCAGTTTATTTCTAAAGCTCCAAGTCACAACAAAATCATCTCAGGACACTGAACAGAAACATTCATATATAAAATAATAATTTAACAGAAACATTCATATATAAAATAATAATTTAACAGAAACATTCATATATAAAATAATAATTTAACAGAAACATTCATATATAAAATAATAATTTAACAGAAACATTCATATATAAAATAATAATTTAACAGAAACATTCATATATAAAATAATAATTTAACAGAAACATTCATATATAAAATAATAATTTAACAGAAACATTCATATATAAAATAATAATTTAACAGAAACATTCATATATAAAATAATAATTTAACAGAAACATTCATATATTAAATAATAATTTAACATTATTTATCTGAGGAGCATACTGCTTTTAGTTTAACTCCATCACAGAACTCTCATCTTAAGCAAGCATGAAGGTGACAGTGGAAAAAAAACTCTCATGAGGAAGAAACCTTTAGCAGAACCAGGATCAGGACAAGCAGCCATCTGCTTTGACCGGCTGGGTTTGGTAGGAACAGATACACAATGGCAGGAATTAGGTCAATTTGTCCTCTAGTAGTCTAAGCCTATAGCAGCAAAACTAAAGGATAGCTCAGAAAACCCAAGACAACCATAACTATAGGATTTATGAAAAGTAAAGTGTTAATCCCAGTCTTCAAACTGGACAATGTGTCAGCCTCATGGACAGAAACTGGAAGTTGGTTCCACAAGAGAGGAGCCTGACAACTGAAAGATCTTCCTCCATTCTGCTGCTGGAAACTCTAGGAACCACAAGTAAACCTGCAGTCTGAGAGAGAAGTGCTCTGTTAGGAAAATATGGAACAACAAGATCTGTAATATAAGATGGAGCTAGGTTGTTGAGGGCTTTGTAGGTTAGAAAATAAGATTTTGAA
>JBBPBX010084709.1:0-15248 GCA_038048925.1 Garcialebias charrua
CAATGTGACTTATCTGTTTAAATAAAGGTTGAATGAAGACAGTTTCACAGACAAGTTAACGCAAAAGCAAGCGGAGACCGTTGTTGTTATTGTTCACTTTTGTCATCAGTCTTTGTTAAAACCAGGTCTCTCTTGTAAACGAGTCCCTGAGGCTCAGTGGGATTAACCTGTCTAAATAAAAGTTGAATGAATCTCCACCATCTGAGTATGGGTACCAAACCCCTGAGTAGCTCAGTGGAACTGGATACAAGGACAGCTGACCTGAGACTGAAGATCATGACCAAGTTTGACATGTATGACCTGCAGCTTTACCAAGATTATATAAAAGTACTAGCTAGAAGTTTCATAGAAGGTGCAATGTGTGTTGTTGGCCTCAGTTCATGTGATAACATTTCAACAAGCAGTCTCTATCACCTCCAGATTACCCAGTATTCCCAATCAGAATCCCCACGAGAATGAGTGGCCCAGGTGTGTACCGTTTCGCCACCCTCTGCCTGGCTGCGCTCTGTGCTGTCCTCCTCATCTCCATCATAGCTGTCACCGTACACTGTGAGTGCACAACGGTCAGACTGTACCAACCCACTAAAGGTGGGAGTATTCCTCCTCATCTCCATCATAGCTGTCACCGTACACTGTGAGTGCACAACGGTCAGACTGTACCAACCCACTAAAGGTGGGAGTATTCACTTCCTCAAATGATGCTACTTTCATCCTTTTAGGAATCATGTGTTGTCTTCAATGTTAACTGCAGATAAGAGCAAAGCTCAGGCTGGTGTGGAGGCCACCTCAGAGATGCAGAAGGGGGATGCAAACATCTCAGAGATCATCACAAAGCTGCGAGAGGAGAATATGAGACTGCGCAAAAAGGTGGATGAGCTGCTGGCCAACCTGACAGCCCTGATGACCAACAAAGGTACACCTCTCTCTATAACACTGTTTTTTTAAAATAACATAATAATTAACTACAATAATAAGTAGGTTTTTCTTATAGAGATGAAAAACTGAAAGTTATGCAGCATAACTCATGTTCCCTGAAGGAAGGGAACGAGTTGCAACATATGCTATGGGAATTGCACCCCCGTGCGATTACCTGAAGGAATACATTCACGCCTTTACGGCAGGGGCGTCAGCGTTGCGCCAGAAGCCCCGCCCTCTGGGTACTTCAGCCGCTGACGCCCATCCAACTTTCTCCAAAATGCACTTCACAGAGCTTTCAGCATTGAAAGGGCCAGATATGTTGCACCTTGTTCCCTTCCTTCAGGGAACATGAGTTATGGTGCATAACTTTCAGTTCCCTTTCAGTCATGTCTCTCGGTGCAACATATGCTATGGGAACGTAATTCATTCACGCCCTTGAAATGCTCAGTAAAATGCATGCTAGTGTGAACGTCTGCCCTTGTTCAGCAGGCATCTCAAGGCTACTTTCTACTGTGTGTTAGAAAGGACAGCCTGAGTGACATCACATGCAGTAACATCCAAACTGTAATGCTTTGCAAAAGTGTTTATTTAGCAGTTTGCCGCAGCACAAATGTCTGCAACTGGTACACCCTTGAACAGTGACCACGAGGTGGCCAAGCCCCGAGTAGAGTGAGCAAGCACTCTAGAGGGCACCTGTTGACCTTTGCTACTGAACGCCCTTTTTATGGCCTCAGTCACCCAATGTGAGAGGCGCTGCTTTCATAGGGCCTTTCCGGTAGCAGGTGCTGCAAAGCACACAAACAGTTGATTTGTTTTCTCCATTCGGCTGTTTTCTGCATGTAAGTGCTTAAAGCTCTCACGGGGCAGAGAGCCTTCAGCCTTTCCTGTTCCTGAGTGAGGACAGGAGTAGGTGGGAAGGAGGAGAGATCAAAGTCTAGACTCCTGTGGTTCAAAGTCAAGACCTTGGGGGTGTATGCGGGATTAGGCCTTAGGGTAACCTTTGACTCGTCAGGGACGAATCTGGTATACACTGGATGTACAGACAAGGCATGGAGGTCACCCACGCATTTCACTTAGCAAAGGGCCAGGAGTAGAGCGGTTTTATAAGATAATAAATCTATCTTTATCTCGCTCAGTGGCTCAAATGGGGGATCACAGAGAGCCCCCAAGACCAGAATAAGATCCCATTCAGGGGTCAGGATCCTGCTGGGGGGTCTCTTTCTTAGCACTCCCTTCATAAATCTTATTATGAGTGGATGCGCGCCAGGTGTCCTGTTTCCCCAGCCTTTGTGACAGGCTGAAATTGCTGATAGGAACACCTTAATTGTTGAGAAAGAACTACCTTTTTCCAGTAAGTCCTGAAGAAAAGTCAGGAGCTGAGCCAGGTCACATGAATAAGAAATAATATTTATTTCTGTGCACCAAGCTTCAAAAATATGCCATTTCTGTGCGTAAAGAGACTGTGTTGACACAGCTCGGGCATTCTGAATGGTATTTACCATATTTTATGGCAGGCCTGATGCCACCAGCTTGTTCCTTTCTTCCACCAAGCTGAAAATTTCCACAGCTCCCAGCCTAAGTGGCGAGACTGCTCCTTCTGGTGACGTGGTGTGTCCCTGAAGAGGAGCAGTTGGTGGAACCAGTGCTCCTTCAAGGGCCCTGGATTCTGTGATCCCCTAAGGATCAACCACATTAGGGAGAGGGCCTTTTTGCAGATGTGCTGCCATACTACGCTGATCGAGAGTGTTTGAGGGCAGAGGGAATCTGTTGTCATTATTAGACAAAAGTGGAACAGAATGTCTGTTTTTCCTCTTTTTGTTTGGGGGTCATGGGACTGAGGAGCTACGAGTTTTGTAAGCAAGCAGATCTCCTGACCCCAACCCGTTTCCTGGTTGGGTCTGGTTTACTGGTCTCCGGCCTTAACAGAGCACTGGAGCCAGACAAACCGCCCGGGGTCTGTGTTTCACCCGGTGGAGGGATATCGTTAAAGAGCAGAACTGAGTCAGCACAGTGAGTACGGTCACGTGCTGCAGGATCACTGCTTGAACATTGCGTGTCGCCCATCAATGATAAGGGGACAGCTGCAACGTGAGAACGTGGAGATGGTCCTTTGTGCTTGGCAGACTTTAAATTGGTTGGTGACAGAGAGCTTAGTTGTCTTCGATTAAAAGGTAGAGGAATCTGATTCAGCCCCGGTTTGTTTACGCACACTGCAGTTTGATCACAACCGCCTTTGTGAACGTGTGAAGCTGGTGGTAGCCTGTGGGCTTCTGCCGTGGCCCCCCATCCCTTACTTGGAGCCTTTGAATAGGTGTCCAGGAAGGTGGGTCATCAGATTCCGTCGGTGCGCATCCCTGGGGCGCGGACGTGTCACGGGTTTGCTTGGTTTGTGTATTGTCCGCCCCGTGGTTCACAACGGAGCGGGGACTGGAGCACGTGACCCCCCTCACCTGTCTCTGTGAGGAGTATCGGGCCTGTTTGCAGGCGCCTCTGTGCCTGTCTGTTACAGACAGAAAAGAGGCACCCTGCTAGGGCTTATTGATTAGGCTAACACCCCGTGAGCCATGAGGGAGGGGAGGGGAGATGGCCCCCTCCCTTTATGTCAGCTGGCAGGCCAGAGGGACCCGTTCTGCTGAGGTTATTGTGTTTTTTTGTTGTTGTTTTTTTTGTGAGTCAATAAAACAGAGAGGGGCTGTTTTTTTAGCTTTATTCGTGCTTACGTGTAACGACATATTTGACTTTATGTCACTCACAGCAGGAAAAACATGATTTGTGCATGCAACATAGTTACCAGCTTTTTGTACCGTGCTACAAATAAAGTCTGGACATGAAAAGATCATTCCCCATACCGCGTGGGTGGGTGATCGTGTAAAATCAAGACACGGACGTGGTTTATCAGGCACGCTTTTTTCTGGTGTCACAGTTCGCCGAGGAGGCCAGTGTCTGACCGCCTAGCTGGGGACAAACCTTTTTTTCCTCCATGCGTGTTCGGTTTGAGGTGGGCCCGACGGTTGACTCTGCCGGTGCTCGGCCTAGTACGCCGGTCGCTTTTGCGGTGGGACATGTGTTACTAAGCGGTGTCGAGGCTACGTAGGTCTTCTCCCAGCTGACCCCCTAGGGGGGGGGGCGAAGGTTCTATTAGGAATGCCCACTTGGAGAGCTTCAGCCTATATTCGCCTCTGGTCCAGCTTGATCTGTATTCGATCCAGAGCTTTCCCAAACAACCCCGTCACTTCTATCGAGTGGTGGAGAAAAGGCACCTTTTGTCCCTCCAGGAGGTCGGTTAGGGTCATCCACAGATGGCGTATCGCGATGACCACCTCAGCCATGCCTCTGCCTTGAGCAACAGCAGCTGTTCTTATCATGCGGAGCACAAAATCTGTTGCCCTGCGAGCTTCATCCATCAAGTCAGTGGCAGCTTGTTTGTTTTGTCGTTACCTGGAGCTCCTGCTGTTTTTCAGTCAGGTAAGCTTGCATCAACGCGGATGCGTTCATCGCGCGCGCCGCGAGTCCCTGAGCTCTGTAGCATTTCTCGAGCAGAGAAGCTGAAGCTCGACAAGCTTTGCTGGGGAGAGTTGGTTTTGTCCCAAATGACTTGGGAGCCAGGTGAGACGCCAGCGTGTCCTCAATTTGAGGCACGTTGGCTATTCCCACTTCATCCATCCCGTCCACGTTGAGAAACTGCGAGAGTGGCAACAGCATGGGAGCTCTGGGCTGATCCCAGGTGCGAGTCAGCTCTGTGAGGAAGTCCAGGAACATGGGCATTCTTTGGCTTGTGACGGCCTGCTGCTTTGAGTAAAAATAGTTTCCTGCCAACCTCGTGACCTGTTGACGAGGCGGAGGTTCTGGCCATAGGATCTGCAGCACGTCCGTTGCTCTGTGACACAAGTCGAACAGAGCAGGGATGGAAAAGTCAGTCTCCGGGAGCACAGGTACCGGGGTGCGGGAGAGATCTTCTCTCTGTTCCTCGTATTCGACGTCTGCGTCCTCCGCGAAAAATTTGCCTGAGGCTGAAATCGAGATCTCGTCCTCATTCATCATGCCTCGAGTGTCGAATTCGACTGTTAAGTCCACCATGGGAGCCAGCACATCAGGGCTGTCGCCCCATTTGACTTGTGGGCTGTCATCCAGAGCCAGGTTCTCGAGCTCCGGCGTGGGAGTGAGGGGCTCAGTGGTGTCCGGATCCGCTTGTGCCGCAGCGGCGCCCATGGCCTTGGCAACGAAGTCCGCCCGGTGCCTCCTCACCACCTCCAACATCTGGCTGCAGTGTGGGCAAGAGTCGGGCACATCCAGCGCCATTTTTGCGTGTAACATCCCCAAGCAGACGGGACAGACCTCGTGGGTGTCCGTCGCTGAGAGGGAGAAACTGCATCCGCTGGGACAGGCGCGCGAGGTTGGGCTCACCGTCCTGCTGGTTTTCATTGGATGTCTTGTCTTTCCCTTTCCTTTCTCCGGAGGCATGTCCGAGATAAGGCGAGCGAGTCCTTCCAAAATCCTTTTCCTTTTATTTTTAGACGTCTCCTCCGTTGCGTCGCTTTTGCTGGCTAGCCCGCTACGAGTTAGCAGGGGTAGCGGTTGTTCACGCAGTTAGCGCCATCGAGCGAAGCAGTCTGTGGAGAGAGGAGAAGAAAATACTTCGGGGTTAAGGGAAAATGTGCCGGACTAGCTTTCGCTAGCTCAGCAGTACGCAGGAATAATTCTCCGTACGCTCTGTGTAGGGAGCAAGCTCACCTCTGGTTGAGCGATGAAGCAACAGAGAAGTCCCGCGAAGAGAGGAAGTTCAGGTTTAAGCGAGGTGAAGGGCAATAAGAGAAAGTTGGATGGGCGTCAGCGGCTTAAGTACCCAGAGGGCGGGGCCTCTGGCACAACGCTGACGCCCCTGCCGTAAAGGCGTGAATGTATTCCTTCAGGTAATCGCGCGGGGGCGCAATTCCCATAGCATATGTTGCACCGAGAGACATGACTGAAAGGGAACATAAACTTCTTAATCATGTTTACTCTGTTTACTTAAAGTTAAAACATTTGTTGGAGTTTAAAACAGCTGATCCAACACAAAACCAACCTACTATTTTATTACTTCTATTTTAGTGGAAAAATTGAGTGAAACGCTGCCAACAAGCAGACCTGCTAATAATCAGGAGATTGCTATTTAAGGACATTAATCTTATTTATTGTAGCATCAACACTGAAAACATCTGGAGACTGGCCATGGATCCAAAGGTTGTTTGCGGGATCACTGTCAACAAGCATCATTGGGACCCCACATGCAGCCAAATAATGAACTTTTGATCAGTATTTATTAACAAATGCATTTGCACCTGTCATGCATGAGGTGATGAAGTTCCTTGTCTGGCTCTAACGAACAGTGAAGGAAACTTGTCAGATTTTATTTTGGTGAATTTCTGTCTCTTCTCTCATTTTCTGTTAGTGATCAAACCCACGCCTGTCAAGTGCCCCACGGACTGGCACCTCTTCAACAACAGCTGTTACCTCATCCCCAAACTTACAAGAAACTGGCAGGGCAGCCAGGACTACTGTCAGACCCAAGGAGCTCACCTGGCCATCATCCTAACAGCTGAGGAGCAGGTGAAGGATGGCAGATTGTTTGTTTGTTTGTTTGCAACAACTACCATACATACATACATACATACATACATACATACATACATACATACATACATACATACATACATACATACATACATACATACATACATACATACATACATACATACATACATACATACATACATACATACATACATACATACATACATACATACATACATACATACATACATACATACATACATACATAGATATATAGATTGAACACAAAACATTGTTGATACCCCACTTATTAACAAAGACATCCATGTTTTTTATCAAATAAAAAATAAATAAATGTCACATTTTTGTCATCTGTGTATGTTTCCCATACTTGACAGACAAAATTGGCCTCTGCATTTATCCCAACCACCACCAGGTGGTGCAGTGAGCAGCGTCGCTGTATACGTCACATCTGTTACGTGCTGATGTGTCGCGTTTGTTATGCGTCACCACTGACAACACAGAAATGTGGGCCAAACCTAAAAATATGAGCCGGTGTTGTTCCAATAATCGATGGGCTGCCAAATGGTGACCGCGGGAGTGTGCATGGGAGGACTTTAACAAGAATTTAACAAGATTAACACTTAAAAACAATTGTTTGTTTGCTCAAAATTATAGCAAAGGTGTAGAACTTTTACTTAATAAATTCACTTTAATGATCAAATTAGCTGAATTTTGCCAGAGCTGCTGGTTTAACTTGCTCCAAGCAGCGAGCAGTACAAAGGTGGGGTAGTATGGCAAGCCGATTGCGTCATTAATAGCTGGTGAAGATTATCAGTCATCCAGGACATGGTAAATTATAAAAAGTGCAAGACAAAAACAATAAAGTATAAAGTAAAGTATGATATATAAAGTCCAGTTGTTTGTGTATTGAATTTTTTTAATTTGTCATTATAGCCTCCTTTACATATTACATGATACAATGGCATGCCTTACTGCTCCTACTACTCTGCTGCCATCTAGTGACTGGAACTGGAACTGCTTTTTCCAGTCAGAATGAATGAAAACGTTCATATCTCATTGGTCTATAAATATGGGAAAAAAATCCATAAATACATCGCTTCAGCCTATACGTCGCAGGGCATGAAAATTATGCAAAAGACTGTGACTTATAGGCTGAAAAATATGTTAAATACATATGTGTCCGGGGTGCTGCAGATTTACAAGACTGTACGCGGAGGAGTTGAAAAGTCTGGTGGCTTGAGGGACAAAGTACTTCCTGAGTCTGTCCATGGAGCAGACACAACTTCCATCCATCCATCCATCCATCCATCCATTCATCCATCCTTCCATTATCTTTCCACACTTCTTACTTTTCGGGTCATGGAGGTCAATGGTGACCATATCCATCAGTCACTGTGTGAGAGTTGAGGGACACCCTGGACATGTCTCCAGTCCATCACAGGGACACATAGAGACAAACAAGAAAAACACCCATTCACTCTCTCACTCACCTAGAGACAATTTAGCGTTACCAATCAGCCTAACATGCAGGTTTTTGGTCTGTGGGAGGAAACCGGAGTACCTGGAGAAAACCCATGCAGCATAGAGAGAACATGCAAACTCCACCCAGAAAAACCACAGGCTGGGATTTGATCCTCTGACCTTCTTGCTGAGAGGCAACAGCTCTACCAACTCTTCCACCACAACTTCCATGTTTTTTCTCAACTCTTACCATGCTCTGAGCAAATGAAGAAGTCAGAGCTGTGTGTATGTTGTAACCGGAGCTTCTCTTTTCTGTGTGTGGCATCTGGTCCTTTGGCACACGCATCATCTGAGCCAGCATCTTTACAAAAATAATGAAACTGTTTAAGCCTGATGCAACACGATTAATAACTTCTCTAAAACCAAGAAGTGACTCACAGCCGCAATGTCCTCGAAGTTCAACGGTTCTTCTATGATTCACTTGATTCATAAACTGCATTTTTAATAACAGGAGTTCCGTAGGGTCCAGCTCCTTGTATTGGTCAGATGTTCTGTAAACAAAACCACAAGCCCAAAAAACATGCACGTCAGGCTGCCTTCAGGCCCAGGCCTCCACTGCAGATAAGATCTGTGCTCTCAGCGGGATGTGCCTGGTTTTATAAAGGTTCATTAGTTGTTGTTTTTTTACTTTCAGACCTTTTTGTGGAATCTTCTCCCCAGAGGACACTGGAACTCGTACTGGTTTGGCATCACAGACGGAGAGACTGAGGATGTCTGGAAATGGATCGACGGCAGTCCTCTTGTTGGAGGGTAGGTTCTTGTTGTTCTCCAGGTCACTGCAGCACATCCGAACCAAATCAGAACCAAACCTCGGTCAGTTCATTATGAATGGAAATCCGGATTTATTTTAAAAGTTTAAAGTTTGTTTATTTGCACTTACGACATTTTCTCGATTTAAGCGTATGCCGTGTTCCATGCAAGTCTTTGTACATGAGGCCTCGCTGATAAGTGTTAGACATGAACTTGGTGTATTTTTAGCACTGAAGATGACAATAATCAGATCGGGTCTACTGGTGGTGCAGAGGTTAGATGAAGTTGGCCTGTGATTGGAAGATCACAGGTTTGACCCCCCGGACCGACAACATCCAAATTTGGGCGAGATAGGTGAAACACCCACACCTGTCTCCACTCTCCTTTGCCCCACTCTGGGCCCTTGAGCAAGGCCCTTAACTCCCACCATCTGCTCCCCCAGGTGCCCTCGATGGCAGCTCTCTGCTCCACATAGAGGGCTGTGGTAATTCGGTGCTCTGTGGTTGCATCCGGAAGAGCATCCAGCGTAAAAACAATTGTCAAGTGAGTTGGTCCGCTGCGGCGACTCTGAAGAAGGGAGCAGCTGAAAGAAGAATTAAAAAAAACTTAAAAGATGCCAATAATCGGGACTAAAATCTAAAAGTGAATTTCCAGAGGTGCAGCCCAAACTTGTGTTGTTGATCTTGTTTTAACTGTCACAACCTTGATACAAAGAACTCCTGAAATACTCTCTAAAAAAGCTAAGTCTGGTTCAAAAAACAAAACAAAACAAAGCAAAAAAAATTGAAAATTTTAGATTTTTCTACCTGGATTATTGAGCATGCATCAGGGTATCCTGAAATACTGTTGTTCCTTAAAGTTCTTCCTTTTCTTCTCATATTTTGTCAGGAACACATGAGTTGCTCCATTTCTTCCTCTTCAAGCTACTCGTATTTGTTGTACTTCTTTATTTTATGCTTTTCTAATATATTTTGCTGACTGAACACATTTTCCTAAAAAACATCTGATTTCTCTTCCTCATTCTTTTGTTCTCACGTGGTTCTGACTCAATCGGCTCAAAAGCACAATCTGACCTTTGTGATCTTTTGATTGTTTCTGCAGAATGCAGCCTCAAAAATATGAGAAAAAAATATGTGGATGTCGTCAGCATAGCAGTGGAAATGAATGTTATGCTTTCTAAATATTGATCCGAAGCACGTATAATCAAAACAAAATAGGACCCAAAATGGACCCTTGAGGTACACCACAACGAAAATGAGCCAAGGAAGAATATTCCCACATGGAAACTGAAAAGTACCAGTCCATTAAATAAGTTATAAATTGTTTGTTTGTTTTATTATTGTTCACCTGCCCTGGTTTTATATTCTAAATTTTGCGAAGCACTTTAATCAGCGACGTTTGTTTTTTAAATGTTCTGATTTTTTTCTGTCATTCGTCTCTAACTGCAGTTTCTGGGAGCCCAACGAGCCGAACAACCACATCAACGAGGACTGTGGTTACATCGTGAAAACAGAGGTGTTGGAGCGGGTGGCCACCAAGAGCTGGTACGATGCCCCCTGCCACATGTACTTACCTTTCATCTGTGAGAAGGAGATGGGCGCCAACGCAGTGTCGAACTGACATGTCAACAACAACAACAAACAGGAAGTCTGGCAGATTTAATCAGTTTCTTCTCACAGGTTCAGAAACATGTTGAGTTGAAAATTGAATTTTATCTTTATGCTACATTTTATTGTTTTGATCAGATATTACCGGTTTAAGTCAAAAAAGGCGTTCAATACAAGATCAACTGGACTTTATTTGTTACAGAAGACGTTTCGACCTCTATCCAGAGGGCTTTATCAATTCTATATCAATCTTTATTAATACTATATACTAGAATTGATAAAGCCCTCTGGATAGAGGTCAAAACGTCTTCTGTAACAAATAAAGTCCAGTTGATCTTGTATTGAACGCCTTTTTTGATTTATCATGTCCTGGACGACTGAGAATCTTCACCAGCGTATTACTGGTTTAAGGTTTATTGTTAAAACTTATTTCTGACATAAGCATGAAAACCCAAAGAATAAACATAAATAAAAAAAGAAAAAATCATAATCATTTCTGTGGTTTGCGTCGCTTTTTTCATGTATTTCTGTTTTTTGTTTGAAGAATCAAATCCTGCTGTGACGTCAGCGGCTGCAGCTGATTTTGTTTTAAGTTCACATTTTGTGCCATATCTGTTCATAAATATCTGAATTCAAAGAAAAACACTTCAGCTGATCCTTCTTGATGCAATATAATTTAGCTTTTGTATGTTTGATTGGCATGTTTAGTACTTTCATGTGCAAAAATCAACCTTTAAAGATATAAACAAAAATGTACAAAATGTGCAGATTAAGCTTAAATTACTAAATGTAGTAATTTACTAAAGTTCATCTGGAAAAAACTGCTCAAGGCACTTTTTAAAGTACATTACTGTACCTTGATGTTTCACAGCATACAGAGATATTTTAAAGCCTTAAATCACAGAAATAAAGTTTTAAAGTTACACACTTCAGTGTTACACTGTACTGTGAATTTAAAGTAATTATTACTACATTTATTGGTTTACATATTTCATGCATATTGTTGGACACAAACTATTTACTGTAGTTTGTAATTTTGTTGGATGTATGTGCAATGAAATTATAAAATCATGTTTAAATGTAACCTCAGTCATCAACAAATCAGTCCAGTGTTCATTTTTAATGCTTAATCTGAAAAGTGAAATAATGTAACTTGTCTTTAAAAAGATCATAAACAATTTCGAATAAAAAAAATATTTAAAACAATCATTTTACTTGACCTTTTTGTTGTTTTGCTTGGTTTACTGGAACCTCTGTTGAGCCAATAAATGAAAAAGAATGCAGCTTTATGGCTTTAAAACTTTATACCATACCATACCAGCTTTATTTATAGAGCACTTTAAACACCTACAGGACCAAAGTGCTGTACACACAACAAAACAATCACAATCAGGTAATAAAAATGATTAAAATAATTAAGAGTCACATAATAAAAGTTGAGGAATCATACAATCAGATAATACAAGTGACTAAAATGATTAAAAGTCAACATCTCAGATGGTGTCATAGGCCAGGGAGAAGAGATGGGTTTTAAGAAGAGATTTAAAAACAGACAGGGAAGAGGCCTGTCTGATGTTCAAGGGAAGGTTGTTCCACAGTTTAGGAGCTGCCACAGCAAAAGCACGGTCTCCTCTGAGCTTGCGTTTTGTCTTTGGGACACTCAGGAGCAGCTGATCACATGACCTGAGGGATCGAGAGGGTGTGTATGGCTGCAGCAACTCGGACAGATAGGGTGGGGCAAGACCATTTAGCGCTTTAAAAGCAAATAAAATAACTTTAAAATGAATCCTGGAATGTACGGGCAGCCAGTGCAGGGAGGTTAAAACAGGAGTAATGTGGTCAAACTTTCGTGTGCCAGTTAAGTCGTGCAGCGGCGTTCTGTACCCTCTGAAGCTGAGAGATACACGAATGACTGATTCCTAGAGTGCGTTACAGTAGTACAGCCGAGTGGTCACAAAGGTGTGAACTATACTGTTTCAAAATGCTGCTTGGAAAGAATTGGCTTCACCTTAGCCAGCTGCCTAGTTTTTAATAATAATAATAATAATAATAATAATAATCATTTTATTTAAAAGCGCCTTTCAGGACACCCAAGGACACTTAACAAACCAACACAGTGTAATACAGAGCAAACATTATCAGCGACAAATTGAAATATAAAATACATAAAGGATATAAAATGGAAGATAAAAATACATTTAGTAAAGTTAGTGATAAGCTAGTCTAAAGAGATGGGTTTTCAGGGCAGTCTTGAACAGAGAAAGGGAGGTGGTGTTTCGAAGGTCTGGCGGTAGAGCGTTCCAGAGGTGAGGGGCAGAGCAGGTGAAGGCCCTGCTCCCCATGGTGGAGAGGCGGGCAGAGGGTACATGGAGATGTAGTGAAGAGGAGGATCTGAGAGAGCGTGATGGGATGGAGATTTGGAGGAGGTCAGATAGATAAGGAGGGGCAAGGTTGTGGATAGCTTTGAACGTGAGGAGTAGAATTTTGAAGATGATGCGTGATTTAACCGGGAGCCAGTGGAGCTGCTGCAGGACAGGAGTGATGTGGTTATAGTAGGAGGTTTGAGTGATGACACGGGCAGCTGAGTTCTGGACCATCTGTAACTTGTGGAGAGATTTGTTGGGGAGGCCGTAGAGAAGGGAGTTGCAGTAGTCAATACGGGAAGTCACAAGGCTGTGCAGTTTTAACAACTGTTTTAACAACTGCTCTGATGTGGTTTTCTAATTTTAGTCCGGCATCGACCTTGACCCCAGGTTTGTAACAATAGGTCTGATATATTGGGCCAAGGAACCAACATTGACATTGGGAGTCTCAGTGGAGCTTCCAAAAACCATCACTTCAGATAAAGCACAGCCTTGTGACTTCCCTCGTTCCAGAGTCTTGGGCCTGCTACAGAGAAGGCCCTGTCATATCTGCGCTTAAGATGAGTTTTTAATTAATTAATTAATTAATTTTGCACCCCCCCCCCCGGTTCCCTGGCGGCCATTCTGGGGGTGGGGTCTGGTAAAGTGGCCGGCCGTCGGGTGTTGTCCTGGACTAAGGGGAGGTTTCGGGCCTGGGGGGTTGCCGGGGCAGGCGGGCGGGGCGCTCTCGCTCGGACTGCTTGGGCTCGGGTGTCCTGTCCTGTCGGCTGGGTGCGGGTAGGGCCAGATTTGGATGTCGGCTCCTCTCCACCCCAGAATGAATGGGCCTTCCTCCTGCGTTTGGATGTGGGCTGCCCCATATAGGGGACAGGTACATGTCTTGAACCTGGGGGGTATAGAGTGCGTATTGAGATTATGAATGGAATGTGTCGTTATTGTATGTCTTTGAGTGAGTGAGGATGTAGATGAGGGTGGGTCTGTGTGATTGTGTCTGTGTATGAATGTCTATTTGTCAGGCCGGGACTTAGGGTGCCTTCTCTATGATACATCTGGGGTCGCTTGGTGTCGCTTCCTGCCACGTGGCCCCCTGGTGGGATGTGCCTTTGCCTGCCAGCGCTCTTGGGGCACTCAGTGTCGGGGGTCGGGCACATGAGCGTATGTCGGCTCGGCCTGGTGGCTTCCTGGGGCTCGGGTCCTCTGGTCCTGTCGGGCCTGGGCCTGAGGGGTGGGCGTCCCCGGTGCCCGGGCTTTGGTGCCTGGGCCTGGGGCTACGTCGTGCAGCGGGCCCCGGCGGGGGCCTATGAGTTTGTCGCTGTTGGCCCCGGGGGGTCATTGTGTGGTCACTGGTGGGGGTCTTCCGGCTCTACCCTATGGTCGGATCTGGGAGGTGAGTGAATGGTTTGTCCTGCTTGGGTGGCCCTGGGGGCTCTGCACTCGGGGTTCCTCTTGGGGTCTTGGGCTCTGGTCCCTCCTTTGTCTGCCTCGGGTCTTGGGGGATGGATCTCTGATACTTCACGGTCGCTATAGACCCATTTAGTGTTTGTAAACAAGGACGGCTGCGCGCGCACCGATGCAACAGAAGACTCCACCCACCCAGGCTTTTTACCAAGCATAACAAAGTTGCGGAGTGAATCTAGCTAAGTAATTTCCTCCACCAGCAACAAAATGTCAGGATGTTGCGTATACAGTTGTACAAATAGGTATTCTAAGGAAGGACTGAAGTTCTACCGCATACCAAGAGGCAATCGACCATTTCAAAGCCACCGAAGGCAGCTGTCGCTTCAGACCATCAAGCAGGTGGATTGGACCGAGGACATCATAAAAAATGCACGAGTATGCAGTGCCCATTTTATATCAGGTAAGGTTACTCATCTAGTTTTATTTCACCATAAACCCTGGTTGTCATTAAACATTGTTTTTAAAAACTAGACGCAGTTTATTGCTGTTAAATTCGGTCGGAAAGTTGGCTAGAAGCTAGTTGCTAATAAGCTAGCTCTTAATAAACAAATGCCTCTGTGCTTTATTTTCAGGGGAAATGTCGTTGGATTATCAAAGTCCTGATTTCGTACCTTCTGTGTTTGTGTACACTAAAGGACAGGGATCATGAGCAAAGATGAAAAGGTATGGATAATTTGCCTTGGCCTGTCTTTACTATTTATTTTATATTTTTT
This sequence comes from Garcialebias charrua, assembly GCA_038048925.1. Taxonomy (NCBI): domain Eukaryota; kingdom Metazoa; phylum Chordata; class Actinopteri; order Cyprinodontiformes; family Rivulidae; genus Garcialebias; species Garcialebias charrua. The sequence continues at coordinate 14,905 of JBBPBX010084709.1, forward strand.
TCTGTGTTCTGTTGTCATGGTCTTTAGCATACTTTGGTGTAGTGCAGGCTTTGAAATACAGCTCTGTAGTAAAAGAAGATGCAGTGTGTTTATTTACTATGTGTGTCACTACATATTCACATATTTTTATTTTAGGTACCAGAGGAAAAAGAGGAGAGATGATGGTGTGCACAAGTCATCACATCAACCCAGCCCTGGCAGTGTCACTTCAGATCAACAACAAGAATCCAACATGGAACATGACCCTGGTACAAATATATTATGTCCTATCTAACACACTTTTTAATAAATTGATTGTTTGTTAAATTAAAGGTTCAGTATGCAGTTTCTGTAGAACTGCAGCA
>JBBPBX010084711.1:0-15247 GCA_038048925.1 Garcialebias charrua
TCCCCGACTTACGAGCGCCCTGACATACGAGGTTCTGGACTTACGAGCTGGTGAACGAGCAGTAAATTTGTAAAGAACATACAAAAAATACAGCACTTTTATGTGTTTTTAGATCAAAGTGTGTTAGCTAACAAGAAAGTTCATTCTCAATAGTCCAGGTATCAAATCCGCTCATTCTCAATCAGTTCATCTGGACAGTTTCTTTTTAGTAGAAACGTTTCACCCTCACTCCAGAGGGCTTCGTCAGTCAGAGCAGTCCAAAGCAAACTGAAGCTACCCCACCAAGTAAACAACTTAAGTGGACCAACCAGTTTGCTGTAGCCAAGATGGTTTCTGGGGGCTTGTCCCTCGTCGACTCCTCCCAGGCAGGCAGACATGTCCAAAGTGGTTCAAGACAAGAAAGTTCATTCTCAATAGTCCAGGTATCAAATCCGCTCATTCTCAATCAGTTCATCTGGACAGTTTCTTTTTAGTAGAAACGTTTCACCCTCACTCCAGAGGTTGGACAGGACACCCAGAAACCATCTTGGCTACAGCAAACTGGTTGGTCCACTTAAGTTGTTTACTTGGTGGGGTAACTTCAGTGTGCTTGGGACTACTCTGACTGACGAAGCCCTCTGGAGTGAGGGTGAAACGTTTCTACTAAAAAGAAATTGTCCAGATGAACTGATTGAGAATGAGCGGATTTGATACCTGGACTATTGAGAATGAACTTTCTGTCTTGAACCACTTTGGACATGTCTGCCTGCCTGGGAGGAGTCGACGAGGGACAAGCCCCCAGAAACCATCTTGGCTACAGCAAACTGGTTGGTCCACTTAAGTTGTTTACTTGGTGGGGTAGCTTCAGTTTGCTTTGGACTACTCTGACTGACGAAGCCCTCTGGAGTGAGGGTGAAACGTTTCTACTAAAAAGAAATTGTCCAGATGAACTGATTGAGAATGAGCGGATTTGATACCTGGACTATTGAGAATGAACTTTCTGGTCAAGAATACAGATAGTTTTTTTTCTTGCATGCATTTCTTAAACCTGTTGTCATCCATGGTTGATCAATGGAACATACTCTCATATTGTGTTTTTGTATATTGTGGGCTTACTCTATTGTTTACATGTTATAAATTGTTTGAAACATTACTTCTTTAAACCTTGCAGAGTATGAAAAACAGGTTTGAGACAATAAAACGTTTTCTTCAACATTTTATTGAACACCGTCATACTTACATTTCAAGCATACAAAGTTACCGGTAAGCATTGTGATTAATCTGATTAATCTGATTAATCACAGTCCCCAGAGTGTGATTAATCAGATTAAAATTTTTAATCTTTTCCCAGCACTAGTTTTTTTACACAATTTTTTTGTGCAAGACATCCAAGATAATCATAAACTCATCATAAGATTTGTTTACATCAGTCACGTAAACATCTTTCCAGTTTTGTTTGCTTAGGTCATCTTTTAATTTATCTAATGCTTTTTGTGACGTATTTATTACTATATTTCTTGGTTTTTTTAAGAGATTTTTTAGTTGTCTGTGTAATGCTATTTTCTATATTATAAATTGTGAAAATTGGTAAATGATCACTCAAATCGGCAATCAAAATACCACTTTTTATATTCTCATTTGTTAAGTTTGTGAAAATATTATCAATTATTGTGGAGCTATGTGTTGTTATTCTGGTTGGATTTGATATCAATGGAAATAAATTTAAACTGTACATTGCATGTGTGAATGCGTTAATATTGTTTGAATCAGTCTGATTTCCCAGGTCAATGTTGAAGTCACCACACAAGAAAATTGTTTTGTTTCTGCTCTTTTCTAATAACTCCAGGATTTTATCAGAGAACAACTCCATATTTGATCCAGGAGATCGATATGCACAGCTTATTATGATGTTTTTGTCTTTTCTATTTACTATTTCGATTGTTATCATTTCCATTGAATTGTCTACCACTATGGACATGTCACTAATTAATTTACATTTTATTTCACTATTAATGAATAGAGCAACTCCTCCACCTTTTTTCTTTTTATTTCTGTTCATATGATAAAGGTCATATCCTTCTATGTAAGCATTGTTTATGTTTTCATCATTTAGCCATGTTTCGGATAATGCTATTATTGTAAACTTTTTGTTTAATTGCTTCAAAAAATCTGTTATCTTTGATAGATTTGCATTTATACTTCTGCAATTGAAGTGGATAATGGAGAGACCACCATCTGATACCTTAATTGCGTTAAACTGTTCGTCATTATAGTATTTACTTTCTCTTGTAACAGGAAGTAAATTGTTTACAATTTCATCTTCAATATTATATATTTTGAATTCTGATTCTTCGCCCATCATTGTCATTTAAAGTATTTGACCATCGGATTTTTTGTTATATGAATATTGTTGAGAATTATGTAGATACTGTTCTTATAAAAGTTCTAAGTTCTTCCAAACTTCTCCAAGTCATTTAATTCTCTTATTATTTCAGGTAGTGAGCCTGTCCTGTTTTTTAATCCATATTTTACCATTTTTCGTCCACGTAGATACTATTTTATTCTGTTTTTTTAACATTCTTGCTTCTCGTGCAATCATTCCGTTCTTTCTTGTTAAATGTTCGTTTATATAAACTTTCGTTCCCTTTAATTTTTTTGCTTGCATAAGTATGTTGTTTCTTTTTTTTCTATTGTTGAACCTTACTACTATTACCGGCTTAGATTGTTTAATTTTACTATGAAGGGTGTGGCATAAAGCAATGTCATCATGACCAACATCAAAGTCTTTATCCTGTAGGAAAGATACCACTTGGTCTTCAAGTTTCTTCTGCTCTTGAGGCGATGAATCTTCTGTTATCCCCTCATTTTTGGTGACTTTGGTATATGATCGATTTTTTATTTCCAATCCAGTAATTATTACATTTTCTTGTCTTGAATTTTGTTCTAATTCATCGATCCGTAACTCCAATTCCATTATTTTTTTGTCCTTCAAAGTTATTTGTGATTTTAATTGATTAATCTCATCAAACAAGCCCATAAGTTGCTTTTGTTGAGATGTTATTTTCACAAGTTCAAAACTCATGAAGTTTAACAATCTCTTTATTTCTTCAACATCATCAGAGTTTTGCTCACTCAGAGCTTGTTTGTCCCTTTTGGATTTATTTGCCATCTTCACTAAGAGCCGACTCCCAATGTCAATAAATCCACAAAAAATGTATGAGTGAATAGGCCTGGTCATCGACCCACATTACCAGCAAAGCTGGTCTGAAAGGAGAAGAAACAGACCTCCTCCACGGCCGACCGAGGTCTTCCTCAGCAGCAGCTGCTCCCGCAGATGGAAGGTAGAGAAAAGGCAGTGCCCCACGGCGCCATCCGCCGACAACAGCCACCTCACGCCGCTCCAACACCACAGATTTTCAACTCCGCCGAACGACAGCCTGCGCTTGTCCAGAGCCCCCCTCGAACAGCCCCAGAACGGTGGCCGGTAAGCCTTGGATCCAACCTCCAGAGAGCGAAACAGGCCTTTCAGTCCAACAGCAAGGCAGATGCCGACTGCGGGAACTCCCACGCCGCTCAAACTCTGAAACTGGTCCAACGCCGCCGATGTTCCAACGCCGTCGATTCACAACCCCGCCGAACAACAGCTTGCGCTCGTCCAGAGCCCCCCCTCGAACTGCCCCCGGACGGTGGCCGGCAAGCTTCGGATCTAACCTCCAGAGAGCGAAACAGGGCTCTCTCTGTCCCAACAGTCCACAAGGCTGACGCCGACTGCGGGAGCACCGCCCTACCCAGAGGCAGCAAACAACCGAGGTTAGATTAGATTACTGCTCGTTTAATTAAATTGAGAAAGATTGGTTTTAAAGAAAAAGTCCAGAATATGTTATTAGTTCAGTCCACATTGCCTGTATTGATCTGCTTGAGTTTTCAATGATTTTATGACTCCCAATAAGCGGAGCGTTCCTCAGTACGTCCGCTCGCGGCAGCCATCTTCCCCTCATCTTTGACTTGAATGGTCAAATTAGCTGCTTTTTGCTGGGGCGGTGAAGTTGGTTTGACGGTGGGTCAGTCCAAGCAGCAAGCAGAATGAAGGTGGGGAGACCATGGCAAGCCAATTGTATCATTAAAAGCTGGTGAAGATTCTCAGTCATCTAGGACATGGAAAATTAAAAAAGTTCAAGAAAAAAAAACATTCAAATATAAAGTATAATAAATAAAGTCCACTTTTTATCTTGATATATATAATATATAGTATAATAAATAATGTCCAGTTTTTATCTTGAACTTTTTTGAATTTGTCATTATAGCCACGTTTACCTATTACATGATACAACAGCATTACATGCAGCTATTACTACTCTGGTGCTGTCAAGTGGCTGAAAGTGGTACTGCTTAAAAAAATTCAGCCAGAATGAATGAAAACATTCATATCTCAGCCAAAAAATGCTTTTTATTTTGGGAAAAAAATCCATAAATATGTTGCTTTGGCCTATAAGTTGTAGGACATGTCAATTGTGCAAAAAAAGTGTGACTTACAAGGTGGAAAATAAGTTAAATCTTAAACTGAACTAAGCCGCTGATAAATACGGCACCATCTTATCAGGACTATGGAACTTTTATACAGAGTCCATGGACAACTCACTGCCTTTCATGAACTCCTCATGCATAAATGTATTGTGACATCATTTTATATTGCTTTTTATGTTGAAATGTCTTTTTTTTTTGTTGCAACTTTCACGCTGTGCCCCGGCCAGGACATGGTGCGAGATTTTGTTTTATTTTTTACCTCCTCCACCCTCTTGTGTTCTCTTTTCCTTATCTGCTTTATATGTCTGTATGTAACAGGTCTCTTATAAATGAGTCCTCGAGGCTCAATGGGAACTAACCTTTATAAATAAAGGTTGAATGAATTAAAAACAATCATTGTACGTTATAAGAATTGTGCTGGTGAAGATTCTCAGTCGTCCAGGACATGATAAAATCAAAAAAGGCGTTCAATACAAGATCAACTGGACTTTATTTGTTGCAGAAAACGTTTCACCCTTTATCCAAAAGGCTTTTTCATTCAGAATGGCAGCTGTGAGACAGAGAAGTTTTATACAGGCTGACATGCCATGCACCAACATATGCAAATTGGAAGCTGAAATAACCCCACACATACCTGAGATGGTGCGTGGCATGTCAGCCTGTATAAAACTTCTCTGTCTCACAGCTGCCATTCTGAATTGAAAAAGCCTTTTGGATAAAGGGTGAAACGTTTGCTGCAACAAATAAAGTCCAGTTGATCTTGTATTGAACGCCTTTTTTTGATGTTATAAGAACTGTTATTATCATCATTATTTTTTATTTGTATTTTTATTATTATTATGCCTTGTGCTGAATTTTGTATTTTGAATAACTCTTTTTTTGTTTCAAATGTGATTTTTGTTTTGTTTTTGGTCTTTGTGCTTGTATTATATTTCACTGGTCTGCTCTCCAGCTCGTCTAGTTTGTCTGGCCACCTGCTTCCCCTGTCACACCTGATCCTCATTTGTTATCATCACACCTGCCCCTTGTCACTTGTTATCTTTCCCCCCAGTAAATATAGTCCCTGTCTTTGATAGCTCCTTGTCAGCTCCTCATAGTTCTTTGTTTGTCCCTGTGGGTTTCAGTTGTTGCTTTCAGTTTATTTGAACTGGTAATTAAAAGGTCTGACTGCTGCCCCCTGCGTGTCTGCGTTTGTGTCTTTTCACCAGTCATACTTACATAGTAACTAGTTACTAGTACATACTAGTTCTAAAAAGTACAAATATTCTTTGTGAACATATCACAGTTTCCACAACTGTTTTCTTCCTCACAGAAACTGAAAATGATTCAAAAACACTGTGGTGGTCATGTCAGGCCTGGATGTGGTGAAACTGTAAACGCAATGAGTAAAAGGTCATCGCAAATACAAGAGCAACACACTGGATCTTTTATGTGGACTGACATCACAGTACAGTGTCCATTACTGCCTGATGCCCTCAATAAGTTTTATGCACGTTTTGATGATCCAAACAGACCTGCTAGCACCAGACTCACCTCATCACCAGATGAAGAGCATCTCAGGGTGTCCGCAGCAGAAGTGAGAGGCAGTCTCAGAAAGATTAATCCTCATAAAGCAACCGGACCAGACAACATCCCAGGGAAAGTTCTGAAGGAATGTGCGGACCAGCTCTGTGAGGTGCTGGCTGACATCTTCACCACCTCACTTGCACTGGAGTCAGTTCCCACCTGCCTGAAGACCGCGACCATCATCCCAGTCCCAAAGAGCTCCACAGTGACTGGTCTGAATGACTATAGACCGGTGGCCCTCACCCCGATAGTCGCTAAATGTTTTGAGAAACTGGTCATGTCCCACATCAAGGCAACCGTCAACATCAATGAGGACCCTCATCAATACGCATACCGTGAGAACCGATCAACAGAGGACGCCATTTCTTCCGTGGTCCACACTGCTCTCACCCACCTGGATCAGAAAGACTCATACGTGCGTCTGCTCTTTGTGGACTTCACATCTGCCTTCAACACCATGATCCCCCAAACTCTGATAGACAAACTATCTACACTTGGACTAAGCCCCTCTATTTGTAACTGGATACTAGACTTCTTAACAGACAGACCACAGTCCGTGAAGATCCACAACTTCTCCTCCTCCACCATAACCCTCAGCACTGGCTCTCCTCAGGGATGTGTGCTGAGCCCCCTTCTGTTCACTCTGCTCACATATGATTGTACAGCCACACTTCCAGGCTGTCATATTGTTAAGTTTGCAGATGATACAGCGGTGGTGGGATGCATCACAAACAATGATGAGTCCAGCTACAGACAGGAGGTGGAACACCTGGAGAGCTGGTGCAAAGAGAATAATCTTCACATGAATGTGAAGAAGACAAAGGAGATGATTGTGGACTTCAGAAGGAACAAACACACCCATGCCCCACTGATAATAGGTGGGTCTGCAGTGGAAGTGGTCTCCAGCTACAAATACTTGGGTGTACACATGAATGATAACCTCAGCTGGAGCAACAACACCACCAGCCTGATCAAGAAAGGTCATCAGAGACTCTACTTCCTCAGACGGCTGAGACGAGCCGGTCTGAGCAGCCCAGTTCTCACCTCGTTCTACAGGTGTGCAGTGGAGAGCATCCTGTGCTCCAGCATCAACGTGTGGCATGGAGGCTGCACAGTTGAAGAGAGGAAAGCTCTGCAGAGAGTGGTGAAGGCTGCACAGAAGTCTGTTGGAGTCAGTCTCCCCACCATCACAGACATTTACACCTCTAGATGCAGGAAAAGAGCCACCTGTATCATGAAAGACCTCACTCATCCAGCACACTCACTCTTTGCCCCACTCCCCTCAGGACGGAGGTTGAGGAGCATCAAGTGTAGAACCACTAGACTGAGGAACAGCTTCTACCCTGAGGCTGTTAGACTCATGAATAAATAAAAATAAAATTAAAATAAACACTGCAAAATATCACATCATGGTGATGCTGATATGTTTTCTTGTTGCTGTGTTCATCTGTGACCATCTGTGACCATCTGCTCATACAAACTCATGTTCGTGCTGCTGTTTATTCCCACTATATTAGGCTTAGTGTATTACTAGTTGATGTTTTTCTTAGTTAGTTCTCGATGTTATTACTGTTTTTCTCTTTCATTTGTTGTTGGATGTAACTGGGACCTCGTGTACATAATCTCGTTTTCATCTCATGTACCACATGCGGTGCAAATGACAATAAAGACTCTGACTCTGACTCTGACTCTGACTTAAGTGTCACATTAAACTACTATTGACAGGGAGTTGTTTCAGACCAAATATGCAAATATAATGGACTCTTTCAGGCACTGCTGACTGAAGGGTTTTCTTCACTGTGTCAACACACGGTAAACATTTCTATACCCAAATCACTGCCTTTTAAAACTGTTTCCATGTTTAAATGTGGATTGTGGATTTTTTTTCTGCAATGTTTGCTTTAGTATTGTTCACAGATCAATATAACGATGAAATAAATTTGACCTAAGATTGGTTAGTGTAGTAATGAGTGCTTTTATTTATTTTATTTATTTATTTAAGTTAGGACAATGCATATTATTACTGCATATGCCACTTTTGCCTCTATACCAACATCAACTACTACCTCATACATATACTGTGTACATTAACTCATATGCTGCTTTGCCACTCTTTGCAAATGTCAATGCTAGAACCTTCAGTTTATTTTATAGATATACTTTTTATACTTTTTTATACTACTATGCAAAAACTCAGGACAGTATTACACTTTTATTATTTCATTTTATGCTTATGTTCATTAAATGTTTAGTGTTTTAGTTTTAGTTTTAGTGTTGGTGTAAATTTTCATACTTTTATACTACTATGCAAAAACTCAGGACAGTGTTACATTTTTACTATTTTATGCTTATGTTTATTAAATGTTTCAGTGTTTTAGTGTTTAAATGGTTACTGTTGCACCGAGGGACTGAGAGAAACGCAATTTCAATCCTGTGTATGTCCTGTACATATTGCAGTTCTGACAATAAAGTTGACTTTGACTTTGACTTTGACTTAATCAATATGACAGCAGTAAGCATCAATGTAAATATGCCGGAGTTAGCACAATAGCTAATTTTCATCTGTTGTCCTAAGGCAGGTAAGAATAAGAAACATCCCATAAAACAAAAGAGCAGAGAAAAATACAAACATCACCTATATAGCACATAACACAACATAAAATTACAACACAAATATGATGCCATAAGAAAATAGACAAAGTAATCTACACATGAGTGCACTTCTGATTAGTTTTCAGCCAAAGTTTCAAAGAGTTTTTAAAGCCAGAGTACCGTAGGTGCCACAGTTCCTGATGGAAACTGGCAGTGTGTTCCATGACTGCGTGCCTCTGATGGACACCAACATTTGGCCAAATTTAGTCCTACGCCGCTGCACATCACAATCTCCTCTGGTCAGTGCTCTTGTGTTTACCATACTTTTCGGCATTTAACACGCTCCTGTGTATAACCCGCTTTGTCCAATTATTGTCAATAAATTGGAAAAATCCATAAATAACAACATGCTTCGCCCTATAAGACGCATCTATTATGCGTCACTGCTGCGCGACGCGTCAGCGCCTCATTTTCCCTGCTGAAAATGGCGGCCACTGAAGCGAGCGAGCACCAAAGGACTTCACAAGATTAACACGGTAAAAATATATATTTCTTTGCTGAGAAAAAATATATTTCTTAGCTGACATTATAGCACAAGGGGTCCTGAGCTTAACCGTTCCTAAATCAATTCACGAAATGGTCAAATCTGCTGGATTATAAATTGTTTCGGTTTGACTTCTTCAAAAACAGTCTTGTGCGCTACTAAAATAAATTGTAAAAAATTGAATTTTATCTCAAATGTCTTATACAGGTCAACAGTTTGTAAATGAAAACCCATATAATTACACTCTGTAAGCAGAAAAAATAAATGTCGAGTGGTTTAAGAGCTGTTTATCTAAACAGTAGGTATCTGTTTGCGGTAGCAACAAAGCTATCGTAAAAGAGCGATTTTTTTTTTTGCTCTAAATATCTTCTGCAGTTAACAGTTTGTAAATGACCACCAAATAATTACGCTCTGTATGTTTCAAGAAAATCTGTGGTGTCGTTTATGAGTTATCCTGCTAAAAAAACAGCTAACATCACAGCTAATAGCAGCTACCTCCAGAGCAGGAGGCCGGGCAGCAACAGAGCAGTCCGAGCAGAGGAGGCTTTTTTTGGACACATGAGCTAGAAACGGTCGGTGTACTCCTCTGGAAGTGTTCCCCTAACGGACAAAAGTGGTACTGCACCATTTTTTGCCCAAAATTAAAAACGGCGATATCAGAGCCAAAAATGGGTCTAAAAATATGGGAAAAAATCCATAAATAACACGCTTTGGCGTATAAGCCGTAGGACATTCAAATTAGTTAAAAAACTGCATGTAATGCTCCTAAAAGTACGGTACTACTTGTTTTTTTAACTTATAAAATATATTAAAGGAGGAGGAGCAAGTCTATATAAAATTTAAAAATCAGGCAAATGTCCATAAAAATCTGATAGCTAATAAAATACAAAATGTTGTACTTATTTATGATGTTGCAATAATGATACTGTCAAAAAAATTCTGTGTTTTCTTAAAAAGAGTCTTTAGGGGCTTCACAATGATCTCTGAAGTGTGAGACCATGTGGTATAACAATAGGCTATATGGCTGAAGATCACGGCATGCATGTATGCCTTTGCTGATTCTGTTGTCAGAGAAGGTCTTATATGTTTGAAGTTTGCCAGTTGGTCAGTTTGAAGGTTTTAACTGCTTACGTTAAGGCATTGTTAAAGTTAATTAGCCTTGTCTGATTATTGAAGTTACACAGGGAATGAAGGTTTCGCTGAAGCTGAACGACAAGCATCTGCAGCATGAACACAAACGTATAATCTATAAGTTTTAAATTACAATTGTCATGTTTGGAGTTGTAGTTTAGATTAGAGGTGGGACTATGATGTTGTAGTTTTCTCTGGAACTTGTTTCACAAAAATGCTGTTTTGGGACTGCTGAAGTGTTGTTTCCGTGTGGATGCAAGACTGAAACAATAAACGCTTTTTGGTTCACAAAACATGTTTCCTGTGTAGATTAGATCAGTATCAAAGTAACTAATGCACCTTGAGAGTGTCTCTTTTTGTATTTACTGGCATGTGATGTGATGACGTAATGCAGAACATATTGTTGGTAGACAGGCTTAAACCAAGGTTCTGAGGTTTGGTGTGTTTTCCCTGAGTGCTCTGTGGGTTTTGAAGCTGAGAAAGTGCATAATAAATGTCAGGATGTCAAAAAGATGAGGCAAAAACAAAGTTTTAAGGTTTACTCACTCTCTATTGCTCCTTCTTGTATGTTTTATTCAGTTTTTTTTCACTTAAGCCTCTCAGTATGCTAAAATAATGCTGTAAGTTGCATGCAGTGACCTCTGTCCTCATGCATATTTTATGTAATGTTCTCATTCACATTGCAAAAGGGGCTAATTCACAGCATAAATATTTGATAAGGATCTTTTTATATTCCCACCTCCAACATTTCAATTAACTTCTAACTGGTTTTTTTGGTTCACAATTCAGTTTTTCAATTCATCACAGGAACTGTTTTCTGAGTTGTTGGTGTTTTTTTAATGAAAAAAAAAAGGAACACAAATGATTAGAAAGACTGTATTTCTCATTGATTGACCTTTGAAAGCCACCCCCAGAGCAATCCCTGTTGGTCACATTAAGCACACTTCTCCGACCATGAGAAGACTTAAAGCTTGTAGCCACGCTGAATAAGTGGTCATCGCTTTAAATGTCACAAAGTTCCTTCCCATCTTAAAGCAGCAGCCACATTGGCTTCACTGCGGGACTAGAGCAGAAGGACACTGCACCTCATCAATCAAATCGGGAGGGTAATAAGACACAGATTGCTGCAAATCGCCCAGGAGGATGTGAATCAATGTAAGGCCAAATTAACCCAGGGACCAAACTGACATAGATAAAACAACTGGTGCAAAATTAGATATGAATTCCAATTATGATGAATGCCATGGCTCAAGGCCTGAGAGCTTGTTTGTTAGCACTGGATTTTTTGAAGGGTGTCAAGTGTTCTGCATGGTTTAATACAAGCTTAAATGTGTCTCCAATACCTGATGGTGTCCTACTATCCCATCCAAACATATCCCTTTAAAGAACTCAAGCTCCAGAAGGAGACTGGAAGGCAGAGCCTTCAGCTCTCATGTGTCCTGCCTGTGGAATCTTCTCAGATCTGCTTTAGGCAAAAGCTACCATATTTTCCACCATACACCTCACACAGCCCTAAGTCACATTGGTCCATATTTGTCTAATAAAGTGGAAAAATCCATAAATATGTCACTTCGCCATATACGTCTCCAGTGGTGGGCAACGCTAATCAAAAAATTAGTTCCACAATTTCTAAAATGCTTATTAATTTTTTTAGGTCCACAATTTCAAAAGCACAAATGTCTTATGAAAATTAGGGGAAGCTAATCTAATCCGCTATTTATATTCGACAATTGGTAGCCGGCAGCGTTATGCAATATTTGCACTACACTGCCAACTGAAAAGTAACTAAAATGATCCTAAAAGGATGAAATTACAAAAATCAAAGGATTTATTTAATACTTTACGTACATATATTCTATTCGGCCACGAAATTAACAAAAAAGAGAATGATCTTTTAATCCCTAAGACCACTTTTAAATCTCAAATACACGGGCGTTTCGCCACCGCATTTCTACATAAAAGTAACCAAAATACATAAAACTAACGACTCACCGTCGAGTGGTGGACACAAAACACACAATAAAATCCTCCGGCCGCGTTAATTTGGCTTGAAACAGCGGGGTTCTCTGCGGATTTATCCAAGTAACCCAGCACAACCAGCTAGCCACAGAGTTAGCGTCCAGTTCACCTCTGACCCGGAAGATGTCAAGATTCTATAGGCAGTCAACAGATTTAATGAAAAGTAACCAAAATACATAAAACTAACGACTCACCGTCGAGTGGTGGACACAAAACACACAATAAAATCCTCCGGCCGCGTTAATTTGGCTTGAAACAGCGGGGTTCTCTGCGGATTTATCCAAGTAACCTAGCACAACCAGCTAGCCATAAACGTTAGCACCGAGTTCACCTCTGACCCGGAAGATGTCAAGATGGAATAGTCCATTTTTATTTTTTTTATTTTAAGAGCCTGTAATAAGTTTATTCGTTTTTACTGATAGATAATTAGTTATTAGCGGTACTGCATTGTAAATAAAAATAGCACAAATCCGCTTATGAATTATAAAAGTTAGTCACTCCGCTGTTACGCTTACAAAAACATTAGGTCCGCTGTAAGCGGATTAGCGCATTAGCGGTCCCAGCGTTCATGTGCCCACTTTTGTACGTCTCATCTATTATGCATCACTGTTGATGCATCACGTTTGTTACTCATCACCACTGATAACCTGGAAATGTGGGCCGGTGTTGTGCCAGAAAATTGATTGGCTGCCAAATGGCGCCCACGGGGGCATACACAGGAGGACTTCAACAAGATTAACACTTAAAAACATTTATTTGTTTGCTCTAAATTATAGCAAAGTTCTAGTCTAACTTTTCCTTAATAAATACACTTTGACGGTCAAATCAGCTGCATTTCTCTGGGGCAGCGCAGCAAAATGAAGCTGATTTGATGGTTGCTCCAGGCAGATGACAGTGGCTTTCTATAGCATGCCGACTGTGTCGTTAATAGACACTTTTACCTATTACATGATACAACGGCTTGCCATGCTACTCAAGTGCCATCTAACGGCTGAAAATGATAGTGTTCAGTATTTTCGGTCATAATGAATGAAAACGGTCATATCTCAGCCAAAATTTGGTTTACAAATATGGGGGGAAATCCATAAATACGTTGCTTTGGCATATAATTGCAGGGCATGCAAATTATGCAAAAAATGTGACTTATAGGGCAAAAAATACGGTATACGTAACTTTGAAATTTGATAGAAAATTTTGTGCAAATTTTACGTTTGTTTTAAGACTTTAATCGAGACTGAAAAAGGCAGGCAGGCAGGCAAAGAAAACGTGGTTGGTTAAACAAAACAAAAAATCTCTTCAAAAGCATGAGCGATCATGATCATATTGCTAATCACAGCATGAAGCTAGCATTTTGCTTTCTTTAGCAATGTCCTGCTTCTTTTTATAGCTTCAGCAATTCGGTATCATCATTTAGCATTTTCACATAAAAATGTAATTTTTCTCATTTTATGTTTTTTTAAATACATGAGGTTGCACAGAAGCACAGCTGGTTTGATGGTCCTGGGTTTAAAATCGGGCCAGGGCATTTCTATGAAGTTTGCGTTTTGGTCTGTGCATGTTTTTCTACAGGTCCTCCAGTTGAAAAATATGCAAGTCGCGTTACTTATAATTTCTAAATTGACCTTAGGAGTGAGCGTGTGCATGCATGCATGCACAGTGGTCTAGTTCTGGATAGTTGGTAGCATTAAGAAAAAGATCAAAACATGATAAAAGGACGGAAAAGTCTCTCAATGAATGAAGAGTATTTAATCTTGGTTAAGCCAAAATCTGTCAAAAACGAGGTATGATGATCAAAAATTGAGACTAGGTGTGTGGGGAATTAAGTATTTCATATATTCAGTTCAGGTTCTAAAATGTTGTACAATAAACTGAAAGATCTGAGCAAATCTCAAAAAGCTGAGAGACTCGTGAGATCCTCAGAAGTTGCTGAAGCCAGACCAGTTAAAGGGATCCTCTCCAGAGCAGGTTTCCACATGCTCTCATCTGCAGGGCTGTGTTGATATGAATGTGTCACAATAATCAAGTTAGGACCACAGACGTCTGAGTCAGTGACTGAGTGATCGCTGGGGGGCTTCTGCCACTGCCCTCATTCATCAAAAAGATGATAGTTTTCTCTGCCTTTCTCTTTTTTCCCCTTTATCACATTCCATCTTTCCATCTGTCTGCCACAGTCTGCGTCACCACTACAGTAGTCACATTTGCATTTGGACCCTTTCAGCTGTTCATTAAGGCTTGATAAATGCTGCCATGTAAAAAAAAAAAACATCTTAAGGTAATTTAGTTTGAGTCATGAATATTTCCTCTCTCTCTACACACCTGTCTTCCCACTCATTTTCTGTCCGCATGAGTGCCACACATTTTAATGTGGGGGGCCCCACTCCTCATTATCTGCCTCATCTACAAATGAGGTAGAGCCTCAACACCAGCTCCTCATTCCAGCCCAGAGAAATGTGAAACCTTTAACTGTGAGCACATTAGGGAAAATGGTGTGGACTGACATCATGCATGTCTTTTCCTGTTTCTCGCTCCCCCAGCCCTCAGAGGCAGGACACAGTGGCACAGACTCAGCTGTAATCTGAATGGAAACCTGTGGTGTCCCCTGTCGCAGGCAGAAGGCGCTTGGCTGTTGGACCATTACTTTGCTGATTAGAATACTGAACAGGCCTCATGAGGGAAGAACAAAAAAAAAACCAAATGAACTTTTTCTATAAAGATGTTCTCAATATATTTTTATAAAAGCAGATGTAAATAATAATAATAATAATAATAATGTCACACTTTTCTCATCTGTGTATGTTTCCATACAAGACGAAATTTGACTCTGCATTTGACCCAATCACCACCAGGTGGGGCAGTGGGCAGCTATAGAAAGCGCGCCGGGGAGCAGTTGGG
>JBBPBX010084712.1:0-15247 GCA_038048925.1 Garcialebias charrua
AGTTCGAACGTTAAGTATGTGGTCTTTGCAGTGTGTTCAATTGAATATAGGTTGAAAAAGATTTGCAAGTCATTGTATTCTGTTTTTATTTGCGATTTCCACAACGTGCCAACTTTTCTGGTTTTGGGCTTGTATATTTTTTCAAAAGTTCACTCAATCAATTTCTTAAATATAAACACAGACTTAGCCTTTTTGACATTATTATCCAAACCATTCCACATACCTACCGTATGCACTGTATTAATGTAGACCTACTCCTAAAACTTGTTCTATAACGTGGTTTAACAAAAATGTCAGTTACCTTATAGTTATAACTGCTTTCCCTCTTTATAAAATGTTTTTGAATATTCGGAGGTAGTGTTTGATTCTCCGGACTTACGAACGCGCTCCGAATGCTAGTACGTGCTGTGTTTATAGATGAATGTGTGGTGTAATGGGTTAGCTAACCGTTTGTAAATAAAGTTCTGTGCATGTTTATGGACCAGTATGTATGCTTGTTCAGTATTTGTCATGTTCAGAGAAAAGTTTCAGGAGTGATTTGTGACAAAAAGGTGTCAGCAAAGGTCAAAGGAAAAGTTTACAAGACAGTGGTGAGACCAGCTATGTTGTATGGTCTGGAGACAGTGTCATTGACAAAAAGACAGGAGAAAGAACTGGAAGTAGCAGAAATGAAGATGCTGAGGTTCTCCTTAGGCGTGACAAGGATGGATAAGATCAGGAATGAGATCATCAGAGGTACAGCACATGTTGAACAACTGGGAGATAAAGATAGCGAGGACACACTGAGATTGTTTAAAATTGATTGTTTGAATTGATTTTGTTTAAAAAGGAGCAGATATAAGTTTTTTTTCTGCTTCCTTTCATTTTAAATTTGTTTTTTTTTTCCTTCTTAAAATGATTTTGTAAATATATTTTTTTGTGTTTTAAATTTGAAATGAACAAATAAATAAATTTAAAAAATGTGAGAACAGAGTTGCCTGTTACGTTAATTCACGGATTCTCTTCTTTTTGGATTAAACAATAAACTTGTGTGACCATTAAGTGATGAAAGAGTAATAATAATAATAATAATGAATTCAATTTATACTGCACTTTTCATTAATAAAAATCTCAAAGTGCTACAACAAATAAAACAAGTGATAAAATCAAGTAAAATCAATAATAATATCAACTAAGATTAAAGACAGAATCATGTGGAGGCAGAATAGGCCTACTTAAAAAATAAATAAATAAAACAAGTGATAAAATCAAGTAAAATCAATAATAATATCAACCAAGATCAAAGATAAAATCATGTGGAGGCAGAGTGCTATGAGACGTTTAAAACTGACCCATCAGGAAATGCGGCCATTTATTTAATCATCAAAATAACATCATATCATTTACACAGATTTATTGATTTACAATTTCCTATAAATTGACTTCAGCACAGATGGAAATCACGCGTTCGTAATTTTTTGGAACAACAGAATCAAGTAATGAGATGGTAAATTACTTAATTTCTGAAGGCTTTTAGCTTATTTGTTACTGGCAAGAGATAAGGTTTTCTCGTCCTAGTGTCTGCGTCAAATCGGACCGAGTAGTGGCAAGTAGTTCCGGTTGAGTTTCAGAATAAAACATTCCTTTAGAAATAATTTTCATTCAAATCTTTGGAGCTTTTAAGCTCAAGGTGGATGTACGGTGACGGGCCGTAAATCCTTGCTGATGGACGAGACCTTTGGCGCATGGCCGAACGTCCATACAGCTTAGGAGAAAGTTTCACATCTCCCTCTCTAGCAAACTTGAGGAAGAAACAGGAAGTCAGATTTTATAAAAGAGGGCTGTGACTTGCCTCTCCCAGGGACTAGGCAGGGAATTAGATGAGGTCAAGGGGGAGGAGAGACAGGTTAGTTTAGGTCAGAAGGAGAAGCTCAAGTGTTAGACTTCAGGCGCCAGCTTCTTGATGTACTGATTAACTTGTCTTAACACTTTTTTAAACAAATACTAACGATCAACTTGACATGACCTTGGCCTAAACAGAGTCTTTCTTTATCACAATCTGAAATGTAGAATCAAAAATTACTTTTGAGTAAAACATTAGCTTGCATGATGAAGTTGAAAGAAATCATTATACTGTTCCACAGTCGACTCAAATAAGTGATTACTTCAACATTAAAATGATATGAAATAAACATCATAAAATAAAGAAAAAGATACACAAATTAAATTGTTTCTTTTTCTTAACCATACAGTTACTTTAATTTTTGAAGTGTCCTCATAATAACTTTGATAAAAGTATTTTGATTAATAATTATAATAAAATGAAAGAAGATTATTCTTTGATTATTTGAATCAAGATTAAAATTAAAGAGTCTCTTGGTGAGATAAGTTGTGTCCTGGATTCAAATTAATTGGATAAACATTCTTCCCTTGAGGGTTTTCCAACAAAAGGTGTCTCACTGACAGTTTCAGAGGCCTGAAGTGTACCCCTACATAAGGATACAAAAAGTAGCAGCTGTTAAAGGTAAAGTAAGGCAGAACATTAAACATTGGCAAGACAATGGCTTTAAATGATGTAATTTGCTATTTCATAGGAAAACCAGTGACAATATATTACAATAAACATGAAAAGGAAAGCACTAGATAATTTTACCACAATTTGAAATTGGAAATGGTGAGTAAGGTTATCAAAACAAGCAGTAAGTCCAGCTAAGATTATCTGGCACATTTGTAAGATCTGCCAATGTCACTCTAAAAACTGCTGGGTTGACAACCCAAAATGTAACCCAGTGCTGGGTCAAATTTGGACCGAGCCAACTCTGGATTGTTTTAACTCAACAGGGTTGGGTTGATGGTTTGACCCAGCAAGCTGGATTAGGGCAACTACCCAATGATTGGGTTAAATTGACCATTGTTCAAAGTTAAAGTTACCCAAAACTGAGTTGAAACCCAACACAAGGGTTATTTTACCACCATATTTTGCTTAAAAACATGATTTTTTTTTTTACTTTAAAATCCACCATATTTTTTTGCGTGTTTGCTGTAAAACCGTTTACATTAAATTATTTATTGTGTATAAATGTGTATTTTTGGAGCTGTAATCAAAGTATGAACTGAAGTAAGGGAGCTGTTTTAATGAATTGTATACTTTCTTGACTTGTCTGCCTTGAAACTTTCATATATGAATTCTGTTGCCATATACAGTATATATCATTTGGAAATAAAAGTACTTTTGAGGTAATATGATTGTTTTTAACCCAGCAGTGCTCTTGCCATACTGTTTGTGTATATTTCTTGCTGAATGGTTTAATTTCCGATTTGCAAAGTGGGACTTGTAGTTCTATGGACTTTCTCTTGATTGCTTGTTTAGCTAGTATGTCTGCTTTTTCATTTCCCTCCACATTGACATGTGCTGGAACCCAAATAAATTGTATTTTTTTGCCTTTAATTTCTATTCTGTACATTGTAATAAAAATGTCATTGATGATATATTGCCGGATTGATTTGCCTGTTGCAATACTATTGAGTGATGAAATGCTGTCAGATGCAATAACAACATTTTTTTATTTCATTCTCCTCTCCACTGCAGAGCCAACAATATTGCTAAGAGTTCTGATGCGTAAACTGATAAATGGTCCGATGCTCTCTTTTTGATGCAGATGTCCCTGGCTGGGATGTAAACTGCTGAACCTGCCCTCCCTGTTTCAGGATCCTTAGAAACATCTGTAAATAAAATAATATCATCAGAGAAGTGTTCTTCACAGTAATTTTGGACAATGTGCCATACTGGGAGTTGTTCTGATTTCTCTTTTAGTTTCTGATGTATAATAAGATTTACTTTAGGTAATGGAAATAACCACGGAGGGATGGATGATAATGGAAGAGTAGGGCAGTACTGAAACTGGTTTCCAACACTTTCTGCTTTTGCATCACCTACCCACACAAAACTTGTGTTTGTTTCATTATGTTCCCAACAATCTGTTAAAATATTTTTGGTTGGATGGTTTTCATTGTGTCCCTGCAGATTGATTTGATTTGATGTTTATTCATTCATTTTATAAGAACATTACAAAACAGTTTCATCAGATACAAGAATACAAGTAGGATAAAATGAAAGGAAAGATTGACCCAGTATGCAAGCATAAGTTTAACCCTTCTTATTCTCAGGGGAGTTTCTCCCACTTCCACTTGCATTGCTGACACAGGTGATGTTCTGAATGACCCACTGATGATCCTTAAGGCCTGAGCTTGTACTTTATCTAACTTTTGTAGGTTAGTTTCTGCTGCTGACATATATGCTATACAACCGTAATCAAATGATGACCTCATAAGTGCTAAATATATGTTGTGTAACGATGCTCTATTTGCTCCCCATTCCTGTCCTGCCAAACATCGAAGTATGTTAATAATCTTTTTACATTTGTCTGTGACTTTGTCTATATGGATGTTCCAACTGAGTTTTTCATCAAACCACATTCCTAAAAATCTCACTACTTTTGCTTGCTCTGTTGTTTGATTGTAAAGTTTCAGGGTAATGGGTGAAATTTTATGTCTTCTTGAGAAACATATAGTCTGTTTTTGTGACTGATAATTTAAATCCCCATTTATATGACCATTTCTCCACCTCATCTATTGCAGACTGCATTTTCTTTCTAACATATTCTATATTTCTACCTTTCATCCAAATAGACCCATCATCTGCATATATGGACCTTCCAATATTATTCTCCACTTCAGAAAAAAACTGTCATTTATCATTATATTAAATAATAATGGACTACAAACACTACCCTGTGGTGTTCCGTTATCTACTGTGTGTATCTCTGAATACTCTGTTCCAACCCTTACTTGAATTTTCCTACCTAACAAAAAGTATTTCACCCAATTATATGTTCCGCCCCTAATTCCCATTGAATTCAACTTTATAAGTAAACCCTCTTTCCATAGCATGTCATATGCTTTTTCTATGTCAAAAAGGACGGCGACCACTACCTCTTTATTTGTCTGTGCTTTCCTGATTTCTGATTCCAAAACTTCTCCCTTCCTCTCAGTCCTACACATCGACTCAGCTGCTGTCCTGTTCCTGAAGATGTCCTGGTCCTCCTGGTTGTCCATCAGCAGATGTCCTGGTCCTGAAGATGTCCTGGTCCTCCTGGTTGTCCATCAGCAGATGTCCTGGTCCTCCTGGTTGTCCATCAGCAGATGTCCTGGTCCTCCTGGTTGTCCATCAGCAGATGTCCTGGTCCTCCTGGTTGTCCATCAGCAGATGTCCTGGTCCTCCTGGTTGTCCATCAGCAGATGTCCTGGTCCTCCTGGTTGTCCATCAGCAGATGTCCTGGTCCTCCTGGTTGTCCATCAGCAGATGTCCTGGTCCTCCTGGTTGTCCATCAGCAGATGTCCTCCAGTAAGTAGTTTCTGTCCTTCCTGACACTTGTTGAACTCATGCTGCTTCTAGAAGACTTCATGGAAACATGTCATCATTAAGTTGTTGATTCAGCTCTACAATGTTCAACCTGGAGCTCTTTGGAAGAAAACACACATTCATCTTCATGTGTTCATCCACAGTGGAGGAAACTTCATCTTCCTCAGTGGAACAGACTGAACAACATTTATTATAAAGTTGTGACCTTAAACTCTTCAGTCAGCTTGTTATTCGATTTTTGTCATTTTGTGATAGGAATTGCTTTTGATCTTTCTGTTAATGATATAGAAATATAAAGTTTACAACGTAATTCAGTGGTGTCAGCTTTTAGTTCACATCTGTAACACATCAGGAAACGTGTTTGGTTTCTCTAACTTCTATCACGGTGCAAAAAAAATGGATTCTAAAAACATGTCTCAGGTATATTTACATTAACGGTTAAAATTTACCTTAATTTAACAGAAAATATCTGTTTATTTAGAGTTTTTGTTAAAAAAACTTTCTACAAGCTGACTCCGCCCTCTTAGTGACGTCACAGGATGAAGCTCCAACCTGCAGGTGTTTGTAGAGGCATGATGTGAGATGAAGTGATGTGTGAACTTTCCTGAGTACAGAGCAGAAATCAGAATGAACTCTTTCTGACTGACTTGAACTGGTCACAACTGGGAGCTTCTTCCAGATGTTCTGATCCAGTTTCCATGTTCCAGCTGCTCCTAATAAATCTCTAGTTGTTGTTGTTGTCCACAAGATGGCGCTGTTTGTCTCTGACACTTCTTTCTCCTCATCAGTCCTCCAGCTGCATGAAGAAGATGAAGATGGTGTGCAGGGTGGTGCTGCTCCTCATCCTCAGCTCGTGTCTCTGTGGTCAGTTTGGACCTTCAGGTTCAGTCCAGAACATTCAGTTCTTGTTGTAGATGCAGTTTCAAGCCTCCCATGTTCCAGTTGTCAGTGTGTCTGCTCCTCTCTGTCTCCTCAGCAGCAACATTTGTAGTGAACGTGACCCAGAGCTCCTATCAGGCAGAGCAGAACCACAACATCACCTGGAGTGGACCTTCACCACCACACCTGAGACATCCTGGAGACACCTGTTCATCTACTGCAGCTTGTTAGCTCCTCTCAGAGAGTCACTCCTGTATCTGCTCCATGAAGGTGTTGAGGTGTCAGAGGCTCAGGATGAACAGTTTGCAGGACGAGTCCAGAGGGACGGAGACGTCCTCAGAGAAGGACGCATCAGACTCCACCTGTCCTCACTCAGGACGGAGGACTCTGGTCTGTACAGGTGTCAAGTGAAGACACAAGATGGTTCTGGTTCTGGAATGTGTCGTGTGAACGTCTCTGGTGAGAAGAATTTAAATTGTCTTCATGATTAAACTCTTGATAATTGTTGACATGAACAAAACTCATTAGATTCAAGTTGAAACAGACCAGATGTTAGAACCTGTCATTTCCTTCACAGCAGCTGCTGAGCAGCTCCACAGACACACCTGGACTCCAGAACCAGAGGACCGAGGAAAGACTGGTCTCTCATCTCAGTGTGTTCATTAACAGCTGTGTGGGTCGTCTATTTGATCCTTTTCATTTTCAGAAATATGTTAGTAAAAAATAAAACTAGAAACAAAACCCAAGCAGAAGTTCAAGTGTTGAAGAGAAAGGTCTTCTGGACTTTGACCTAAAAGAAGGTTAAAAAACAAAACAAGTGGACTTCTATTCTGAAGCTAAAGATGTTTCTCTTCCCATCCTGAAAGCTTTTCTTTCTGCAGCTGTGCAGCCTCCATGCCACTCCATGATGCTGGAGCACAGGATGCTCTCCACTGCACCCTGTAGAAGGAGGTGACGACTGAACTTCCATCTCAGCCGCCTGAGGAAGTAGAGTCTCTGATGATCTTTCTTCATCAGGCTGGTGGTGTTGATGCTCCAGCTGAGGTTGTCGTTCAGGTGCACACCCAAGTACTTGTAGCTGGAGTTTGTGGAATACCCTCAACTTCCTGTTTATTTTTGGAACTATCAACTGTGACTCTTTGGAATACTCCTAAAGCAAGGACGCTGTTAGTTGTGATTCACCAACAAGGTACCCAAGTTGTAAATCACAAGTGGGGGAATGTAACGTCCAACCAGCATCCCTCAAAAGACAAAACATCCTCAGAGACACATCTCTTCTACCCCACTGGGCTAAATCTCCAAGTCAGGATGAGTCGACATCCTGGACCACCCTGGCTCCAGACTGACTATAATCATTAACCTTCTGTGTTAATAATAACCCTTTGTGCTAATCTTTGCTGGCAAGGAACAGACATTCAGTGTCCAAGAGAATTCAGTATCAACAAATGACAGAACCCTAGCATGGCCTCGGGATAACAGAACTGTAGTTGCCGTAGTAACGATGGAAGTAACCCACTGTTTTCAATGTGTCAGGAACCAAACTTACATTTTCTAAGAGAACGGTGTGATACAAAACAAGGTTTGCCTGTATCATGTAAACAAACGTATTGTTCCCCTCTGAGATTTTAAGAGGAGGGTGTCATTAAAATTAATGATATGCAGCTGGTTCACACCCACTCTGTTGGTAGCTGCATTTTGATTGGTTCTCTGACACGTAAGGTCAGAGTTGGAGAGCGGTCTCAGGGGGAGAAGTTGTCCGAAGCTGGCAGAAGTGGGATGTCCTGGTGGAGAGTTTGCTCTGAGCCAGCCCAGAAGTCCATGAGGACTCCGATCCAGTGAGCTGAGAGATGGAGAAAAGTCCTGGTAACCCTCAAACACCCCGTGAGTGATGAGGCACAACCGCCTGCTGGAAGAGACGTGGTCCCTCAAGGAATAACATCCCTCTTCCAGTGACAACGTGAACCTCCTGCCTCACTTCATCACATCCATTGTGCTAATGAGAGATGGACGTCTCCTGGTAGGACAAACATCTTCCTTCTGATGAGAACAACAAGTGACAACTGTTTTCTTACATGTCATTTAAGTTCATGAATCTGAGAGAAAGTTGACCTAAATTTTAACGTTAGAGCTAAAACTTTAGTCCTAAATTTTAGATAACACCTCTTCTAAAAGTCTTAAACTATTTAATATTTACCCTTTTGACATAACACTGTTATTATATTTCATATTTGCCATAATTTCATGTTGTCATTATTCAAACAGAAAATAAACGTTACTGAATTGTGATTTTAACTGACCAGATTCTTGTCTTTGTTGGAGCGAGGGGAACAGAATATTGTTGAAGAACTCAGATTATTCTTTTGATTGAGGTCGGTCAACATTTATCACATAACTCTGAACAGTTAGTGTAAACAGCTGTTACAAGGTGTCCACATTTCCTTTACATTTTTAATTGATCAAACTTCACATAAATCTGCACTTGATCAGTGAAGTTCAATTGTTTTATTATTTTAAGATATATCATAATGTATTTTAGTAGGTAAGACAAACTAAACACTAAACTAGTGTGAACAAAAATTAAAATGTTGACGATGAAACTTTCACCTCAAATGAATGTTCTCTAGAAGTGTTCATCTTCAGAGGAAGTCTGATGTTTGAACAGTTTCTAGTTAATAAAACCTTCAGAAGCTTCAGCTGGTTTGTAAAACGTCACATTCAGGACTGGATTCTTCAAGTCTTCTATATTCTGGTGACTCCTCGTCTTCATCACCTCCATGATTCATGGACCTCTGCTTCTTTTCTGACCTTCACTTCAGAGACACAAAACTAAAATATATTTATTTATTTCACATCCTTCTGAAACAACAACATGTGAAGTGAAACAGCTGTAATCTATAAAAAGGACACGTGTGTGTTGAGCTGCAGCTTCTCTTTAAAAACATGTTTCAGTGTCGAGACAGGAGGAGCTGATTCTGTTTGTTGTCCTGGAATCAAGAAAAGAAGAAGCTGCTGTCTGCTTGGTAGTTTCCTCCATCATGTCCAGCAGGAGAACATCACTGATGAGGACCAACCAGACTGCTGCAGTCCTCTTACAGCGCCCCCATGTGGTCACACAGAGGCGCTGCAGCTGAGAGGAGCTGGATGATGCTGAGAAAAGAAAGTTTCCAGACAGCACGTCTGTACAAATATGACTTATTCACCACATGGAAACATTATAAAGAGGATAAATAAATAAATAATGTGTAAAAGAGCCACATCAGAGGGTCCAAAGAGTTAAATGTGGTCCCAGATCCAGATGTTTCTGGTCCCAGATCCAGATGTTTCTGGTCCTGATCTGTGCCCGACAACCTCAGACTCCTTCCATCAAAATCCACTTTCATCAAAGCTCCACCAGGGGTTTCTCCTGTCGTTGATCCAGAATGTTCCAGGAGGTCCGAGCTCCACTTCCACCTTCTCTGTCCACATCCAGCCTGCCCGCTTTCAGGCCCTCTGGGCAAATAGGATTTTAACCTGCAACCTGCCTTGATTAGAGGAGGAACACACAAAGTGTAATCTAGTCCACCACCACAACATCTACTCCTCCCAAAAACTGGAGACAAGAAGGAGAAGTTGAACTAAAGTAAGAGCTGGTGCTCTAAACCCTCCAGCTGCCCTGAGCCAACACCACCCAAGGGCAACTGGAGGGTGAAGCAGAGGTCATCTGTCCAAGTCCAACAGCAAGAAGCCCCAAAGTCATGAAGATGGACACACACTTCCTGTGTGGACCTAAGAGGATGAAGAGGACCTTCATCACTTCATCAGATCCTCCATGAAGGTCCAAACTCCTCGTCTCCTGGTTCTGAACCGTGGAAACAGACTCTTGAAGTCACACCAAGACAAAGGTGTCGTTCCTTCAGCCTCCACGTTTCTTCAGTCCAGCTTGTTCTCTTCAACACGCTCTCTCCTCATGGCCTGAAACTTCTCACAGTTACAGCTCCTTCCAGCTGCTGCAGCTGTGAGGGAGGTTCTGAGAACAGGCCCGCTGGACACAGCTGGAGCTCCACAGGGTCTGGTTGGGTCCAGTCCTGTAGGTGAGGAGGCTCTGAGGTTTTATTGTTCAAACATCAGAACAATCTTTAATAAAGTGAAGTTGGTGTGAAATCTCCTCAGATTCAATCATGTCACTCAGTTTCTTCAGGATCTCTTCTCACCTGAACATGAACTGGAAGCCACCTGCATCATGAAAGACCTCACTCATCCAGCACACTCACTCTTTGCCCCACTCCCCTCAGGACGGAGGTTGAGGAGCATCAAGTGTAGAACCACTAGACTGAGGAACAGCTTCTACCCTGAGGCTGTTAGACTCATGAATAAATAAAAATAAAATAAAAAATAAACACTGCAAAATATCACATCATGCTGATGCTGATCTGTTTTCTTGTTGCTGTGTTCATCTGTGTTCATCTGTGTTCATCTGTGACCATCTGCTCATACAAACTCATGTTCGTGCTGCTGTTTATTCCCACTATATTAGGCTTAGTGTATTACTAGTTGATGTTTTTCTTAGTTAATTCTAGATGTTATTACTGTTTTTCTCTTGCATTTGTTGTTGGATGTAACTGGGACCCCGTGTACATAATCTCGTTTTCATCACATGTACCACATGCGGTGCAAATGACAATAAAGACTCTCTGACTCTGACTCTGACTTTGATGAAGTGAAACGATCAAAAAACAATAGTGTCCTACACTTCAGAGGTGTCCCTGAACGCATCGTGTCTGCTCTCAGAGTCTCTGAGGAGAAACAAAAAAACTGAACTCAGGTCTGTGTGACTTTCTAACAAGGAGGTCCTCTGGAACCAGAACCTGCTGTCAGCTGGACCCATCATCCAGTCAGACTGGGTTCTGGATGGATCAGAACATCAGTTTATTCCTCACTGACACTAAAACACAAAACAAACACATTAGGTTACAAATAAAACTTTTAACTTTTCGAATGTCTAGAGGACCAGACTTAGCTTTTTTAGAGTGTACGTAAACCTAGGTGTGTCATATTCAATAGTGAGGTTTTGTATCAAACAAGAATCAGTAGAAAATTATTAATGGGGAATGTTCATCTTTATGTTTTAAATCACTAATGGCTTGCTTTATGTCTTTTCCCTCCATCAGGTTGGGACACACATGGTGGAGGATCTTGAAGATGCAGCAACAGAGTATCTGTACGTACTCAAGCTTGGGGACAGGCAATGTTGTTCCCAAGCTTTTGTTATCATAAATGGAACTGCTATGGAGCATCCATTTCTTGTGGGTGCTGCTGTTGATGGCTTTTTAAAGTTTTTTGTGTGTTTTTGATGTAAACTAAACAAAGTCATGTGCCCAGTTTGGGATTTTCTTCACATTGTTATCTATGGAATCCCTGGACATGAATCAAATCTAATAAAATTAATGAGGGCCCAGTTAGCTGCAATGGAAGGGTGAATGTTCCTCATAAAGAATCATTAAATGTTCTGACCTACAGTTTTTCCTGTTATCATTTTACTAAAGTACTGATATAGTCACTTGTTAAATGGCTGAATTTTTTTACTTGTTTGCTGTAAAACCGTTTACATTAAATTATTTCTTGTGTATAAATGTGTGTTTTTGGAGCTGTAATCAAAGAATGAACGTAAGGGAGCTGTTTTAATGAATTGTATACTTTCTTGACTTGTCTGCCTTGAAACTTTCATATATGAATTCTGTTGCCATACATATATCATTTGGAAATAAAAGTACTTTTGAGGGAATATGATTGCTTTTAATCTAGTTTTTATATAGTAGATTTTAAAGTAAAAAAAATGGTGGTAAAATAACCCTTGTGTTGGGTTTCAACTCAATTTTGGGTAACTTTAACTTTGAACAATGGTCAATTTAACCCAATCATTGGGTAGTTGCCCTAATCCAGCTTGCTGGGTCAAACCATTAACCCAACCCTGTTGAGTTAAAACAACCCAGCGTTGGCTTGGTTCAATTTGACCCAGCACTGGGTTACATATTGAGTTGATAACCCAGCAGTTTTTAGAGTGGTATTTCTACTATACATTGGCAGATCTTACAAATGTGCCAGATCATCTTAGCTGGACTTACTGCTTGTTTTGATAACCTTACTCACTATTTCCAATTTCATATTGTGGCAAAATTATCTAGTGCTTTCTTTTTCATGTTTATCATAATATATTGTCTCTGGTTTTCCTATGAAATAGCAAATTACATCATTTAAAGCCATTGTCTTGCCAATGTTTAATGTTCTGCCTTACTTTACTTTTAACAGCAGCTACTTTTTGTTTTCTTACATTACCAAAACCTCTCTTTACTTGAGACATTTTATATATCCTTGCATACTGTAATGGAACACCCTGGTCTCTGAAACTGTTGGTGCTGCCATCGGGGAGGAGACTGGGAAGTCTCCAGGCTCGGGCCAGCAGACTGAGAGACCAACACGTCCTCATTCCTGACTCCTCCTGCATCTTACGTTTGGTCAGACCGCCCCCTGCAGCCCTTTGCGTATCTGTCATTATGAAATGGGAAAGACGTACTCGTCAGTATTTCACGACTAGAGTCTTAATTGAATGTTATTAAGGTGCTGAGTACAGTAGGTATCACTAGATGTCAGTAATGACCTCTGAAAATAAATTATGAACTGACCGGAAGTTTTGAAAAAAATAAAAACAACAAGGTTTCTGATGTCATCCTTTTGCGACCTACCTTTTTCCAAAGCACACCTCACGAGGTAAGTTCACCTGGACCCACTCCTAAATGTTTTAGTACAATAAAAATCAAAACTACAAAAAACGAACTTGTTAGCTTACAAAGTTGTTAGCTTACAATGTTTTTAGCTTCCAAAGTTTCAGATTAAGGTTTTAGGGTTTGCAATACTGTGCCACGCGAGTGGAAGACATTTATACTACGTCTTTTATCCGCCAAAATTGCTCAACAATAGACAATCATAAGAGAGGAATACAGATTTATTTTTTAACAATTTAAAACAAACTAGCAAAGTAGCAAAACGAATTATAAGTTAGATGTAGAAAATGAAAAACAGGAACATGTCTGCATTGGTTTTTGCCAGGATTCCAACATTATAAGCATTGTTATAACATTATATAAACATTATAATCAACACTATAAGCATTGTTTCAAGGCTGGGCTCTATATTGGCTTTATATTGTACTGGCTTTATATTGTCATTCACATCACACGTGGTACATAATGTGGAATGAAATGTACACAGGGTCCCAGTTACATCTGACAAAATACAAACTGTAAAGAAAAACAGTACTTCAACGTTATTTAGACAGGTTAATCTCATTGAGCCTCTAGGACTCATTTACAAGAGAGACCTGCTACAAACAAAGAATGATAACAGTAGATTTACTGTGAACAATCAACAATAGACAATCATAAGAGAGAAATACAGATTTCCATTTTTATTTTTTCGTAAGATGCAGGAGGAGTCAGGAATGAGGACGTGTTGGCTGGACACTCTGCCTGCTCGTCCTTCCCTCCCATTTGTACGGTGGCCGAGGGGTGCAAACGCGCTGCAAAAAGAAAACAGCGCTCCAAAAGTTGAAACACGCATCAAAATGAAAACAACAGCGTTACAAAAGTTGAAACACGCAACAAAATGAAAACAACAGCGTTCCAAAAGTTGAAACACGCAACAAAATGAAAACAACAGCGTTCCAAAAGTTGAAACACGCATCAAAATGAAAACAGCGCTCCAACAGATGAGGCGCACTGCAAAAGATAAGTCGCGCTCCCAAAAGGGGACGACCTGCAAATACAGAACGAGCTGCAAATAGAAAAGCCACAACGGAAGTGCTCCAGACCACTAGGGGCAGTCGAACAAAGAACAAATCATAAGCATATTATAGTTTTCGGAATGGCAATAGTTATTTGTGTATTTTAACTTATTTATTACTGAAGAATATTTTACACATCGAAACTATCACGTTGTATTTGTTTTAATACTGTGCGATAGAGAGGCAATGTATTGATGCTCGGTTGGCTTAGTGGTCTAACACATTGCCTCGAATGTGGGAGACCTGGGTTCGATTCCCGGTCTCGGAAATTTTTGTGGTATTAATTTCTTTTTTTTTTAAAGCCTTTTGTTTTGGATAAATCGGGTGGAATAGATAAATACATCTACATGTTTATTCTTTGTTGTTGCTTGGTTTATGTTGGTGGCTAGAGTTTTAGTTTGTTTTAGGCAGCAGGCGTGGGGAGGAGGTTGGGGGTTGTCACGCCTCCTCCAGCAACAACCTAAAACAAGCTAAAAGTCTTGCCAACAACATAAACCAAGCAACAACAAATAATAAACATGTAGATGTATTTATCTATTCCATCCGATTTATCCAAAACAAAAGGCTTAAAAAAAAAATTTAATACCACAAAAATTTCCGAGACCGGGAATCAAACCCAGATCTCCCACATTCAAGGCAATGTGTTAGACCACTAAGCCATGCATCAATACATTACACCTCTATCGCACAGTATTAAAACAAATACAATGGGATAGTTTCGATGTGTAAAACATTCTTCAGTAATAAATAAGTTAAAATACACAAATAACTATTGCCATTCCGAAAACTATAATATGCTTATGATTTGTTCTTTGTTCGACTGCCCCTAGTGGTCTGGAGCACTTCCGTTGTGGCTTTTCTATTTGCAGCTCGTTCTGTATTTGCAGGTCGTCCTCTTTTGGGAGCGCGACTTATCTTTTGCAGTGCGCCTCATCTGTTGGAGCGCTGTTTTCATTTTGATGCGTGTTTCAACTTTTGGAACGCTGTTGTTTTCATTTTGATGTGTGTTTCAACTTTTGGAAAGCTGCTGTTTTCATTTTGATGCGTGTTTCAACTTTTGGAACGCTGTTGTTTTCATTTTGATGCGTGTTTCAACTTTTGGAACGCCGTTTTCTTTTTGCAGCGTGCTGTTCTGTTTTTGCTGCGCGTTT